>JAMWEH010000535.1:0-20162 GCA_024721245.1 Mitragyna speciosa | reverse complement strand
CCAGGGGAAAAAAAAAAAAGAAACGGAAGAAAGAAGAAAATGGAAAGTCATTTTCTTTTTTGGTTTTGGTTGTTGGTTTTTTTTTTTTTTTTTTTTGTGGGGAATTCTTTTAATATTACATGATGATTTTTCCTGGTTAATCACTCTATAGAATCAAATTCAGAAAATTCAATTCCTAACAAGAAATTTCACAAATGCACGCTTACAACGTTAATAAATTAAGAAAAAGCTTTGCTCCATAGTTACAGTCATGAGAAGCCTCAAATCTTTCTTCATTGCTAGTGTTCTAATGATTAACCTCCTCTCTACCTCCACATATACGGCCACTTTTGACATCCACAACAACTGTCGCCACACAGTTTGGGCTGCAGTGGTACCGACCGGTGGCGGCAAGAGGCTCGATAGAGGCCAAACATGGACCATCAACGTGCCTGCAGGATCACACCCAGGTCGTATTTGGGCAAGAACCAACTGCACCTTTAATACTAACGGCCGCGGAAGCTGTCAAACCGGTGACTGCGGTGGAGTTCTTAATTGCACAGCCGACGGTGCACCCCCTAATACTCTAGCAGAATATTCAATTAGCCAATTCAACCACCTTGACTTTCTTGACATTACCCTTGTTCATGGCTTCAATGTTCCAATGGAGTTGAGTCGTCCAACCAATAGCTGCAGCGGCAGCATCAGCTGCACTGCCGACCTAAATGAGCAGTGCCCAGATGAGGTTCGAGCTTACGGTGGTTGCAACAATCTATTACCGTTTTCAATACTTATCAATTCTGTTGTACCTCCGGCAAGGATCTATTCCAGATATTTTAAGGAAAGGTGCCCGCCACGTCTACACTTACCCGATGGATGACCAGACTAGTAGTACATTTACTTGCTCTGGAGGCAGCAATTATAGGGTATTTTTTTGCCCTTGAAGGCAGAATTATCGATCTTTGTGAACGATTTGTGGGATTTTTCTCTGAGATTACTTTAAATTTATTATGTTATTGACAAAATTTATCATTTCAAAATAAATTTAAAGATATGGCCACGTTGCATTTGTCTTCCCATTCTAGTTTGGTGATCTAATATTTTTCAAGAATGAAGATGAACTTCAACTGTTGATGCAAAAGCTTACTAATATTTCCCAAAATTAACGAAGTATTTAAAGTGTAAACGGGCTTAAAATTTGTTTAACGAATTAGTGGTGATCATTCCCTCCCTTCAAAATAATAATAATAATCATCATTGTCACTTTTAAACGAATTACCAGCATTAATTAATTAGTTATGGACATGTTGCTTGGTTCCAAGTCAAGTCTACGGGGTTTATCTCATGAAAAATATCTGTCCAACAAATTATTAAATTAATCATTTTTATTAAAAAATTCAGCCTAAAATACTATTTAGTATTCCGTCAGAATTTGACTTTTCTTTGTCACTTCATTTTCTTCTTCCTCAGCTAATTCCAATAAAGACTTTAAATTTCTAATATTTTTTGTTGCCTCTTATATTAATTCCTTATAATCGGATTGGGATTAAGAATTCACAATTTTTTAATACGGTCAAATCCATATCTTTCTGCCTATTTTTCCCAAACCCTTGGAATTACACATGACAAGATCATGCAAGTTTTTTTTTCCCTTCCCCTCTTTTATCCTCTCTTGGTGTGGGGGAAAGGCAAAATGGCATGAGGCGTTGGGGAAACAGTAACGTTGATATCAATGTGGCTTACGCTTTAGATTAGTTATTTATCTCTAATAATCACTAGCAGCCCCTTTAGATCGTAAAGATGCAAAATACTGAAACAAAATGAACAATTTATCCTAAAATGTGACATATAAAATAATTAAAACAAACAAAGCTCATAGTTGGACTACAAAAGCAACATCTATCAATTCTTCTTTTCTCCTCATAAAACAGATCAGGAAGCAGAACCAGCTTAGATCATTTGCTCATCCACCAACTTAACCGTAAATTCAGATCCGTCATTAGTCCCCCACCCCCACGGGAGCCTCCCTCCACCCCCCACCCCCCCCCCCCCCCCCCCCCCCCCCAAACACCCAAGAAAACCACCCACAACACCACCCAAAACCCAAACCAACAACAAAAAAGGAAAAGAAAAGAAAAGACAACCCCCCAAAAAAAAAAAAAAAACACACACACACACACAAAACAAATAAACGTTTCATATCACAGGAGCCTTACTGTAACAGATCACATCTTTATATTAAACATTTAGTCCTCCGACCATCCGTTACTTTTGTATACTTTTTCATCAGACCAATAATGAAGACACAAAAAAATAATAATAATGAAGACAAAAGGAAACGACTTTTTCCCTGTGTTTTTAAACTCGGATCGGAACGGCCGGTCGAACCGGTCGAACCGGAAACCGGCCAAGTGTCCGGTCCGAGTTAGCATAAAAAACCGGTTTTCAAAAATCCGGTCAAACTCGGTCAAAAATCGGGTTTGACCGGGCAAAACCGGAAACCGGAAACCGCCCAGATTTGATTTTTTTTTTTTTTTATTTTATAAATCCAACCACATTAATGCTCTACACTTCATTAGATATGGGCTATTATACATATTTGTAGGCTTTCATATTCATTGTCTGAAGAAAATGGATTCCAACAATTATTTGTTTTTGAGTTTTGACAATGACATGAGCCCATTGACATACATCCAACAAATGAACATCAATGCTAAATCAATACATGATTTTTATTTGCTTGGCCCAGTTATCTGTCAAAAGGCAACCAACTTCTTTTGACCAATTACAAAATATTAGTGGTGCCTCACTTCTATTTCTTTATACTAATTATATTAAAAAGTGAATAATTTAAGTCCATTATATTTATTGCTAATTTTTTCAATTCAATGCTTTTTTAACTATTAATAGCAAGATATTAAAATGGTTATTGAGGGTATTTTGGCTATAATTTTTTAGGACTAACAACTAAAATTAAGAAAAAAATTAGTAAGTGTATATATGTGTTATATATATATATATATATATATATATATATATAAAATATTTATGACGTCATCCGGTTCGACCCCGAATCGACCCCCGGTCGAACCCATTGACCCCTGACCCCTGAGCTCGGCCGGGTCGATACCCGGTCCGAGTCTGAAAACATAGCTTTTTCCCATCTTTCTTTCCCTTTTCAAAGTAACAGTTTTACTGTTTTCGCCACGTGTCGTGCCTGCCCAAATACTCGAGCACGTTTTCTGTTGCATTCCCCCACATCCAAACCCGGTCCAATACTGTTTAAAACCGGTCTACTCATCCCGCGTATAAATAACCGACCCGAAGTCATACGGTATAGAAATTCTTGATGTGCAATTAACAGATCCCGAAGTGACTAATTTTATTTTTTTTTTATAAACATATACTATTATATGGGGAAGGAAACTTGCCGTTGGTGGGATTCAAACCTCTGACCTTTATAGTCGAGTCATAAAACTTTAATCGCTCGACTCTTTATTTGTTCTCAGTTTTGATACTCAGTTGCATACAAGAAAAAAGAAAGTGTTATTCGTTCTAGTGGGATAAAGCCTAAGTGTTATTCGTGAATACTCTTGATAAAAGAAAAAAGACTCGTTAGTGAGGTTAAAAATAGTAAGAGAGAGTGTTAGTTAGTACTTGTTCAACTCTCTATTCCCTCTCCCCGAGTCCCGCATTGATTCTTAGGTGTGTGAGTGAGTACTGTTTAAGTTTCATGGGTGCAATTTTAAGTTAGTAATTGTCTTTTAGTTGTATCTCGTGAGATAAAACTTAAGTGTTATTCGTGAATACTCTTGATAAAAGTTACATACAAGTATGGTGGAAAAGCCTGTTTCCTGTTATTCACGCATCCAAACCCGGTCCAATAAAGTTTAAGCCAGTCTTCTACTATGGGACTATAATCAATGGTACTATTGGTTAGTTGCTGGGCCTAAAGTCCAGCAAGTCTCGATGCACGTGTTCTGCTAGTGACAGTGAGAACCACGCATTTTTTTGTTTTTCCGTTGGGCGGACAAAATCTATTGGGTTTGGTAAACAGAACGAGAGATCAGTAAAACTTTTACTATGGGCTTGTGGTTGAACATCCAAAAAGTTTTGCATTTTGTGTGGGCCTTGGATTGAATTGACAGGTATTTGTTTTGCACTCGGGAATCAGAATCGGAATCATTCCTCATGGATCAAATTCACAGTTCCAATACACGTGTTTTATTCAATACTTAGAATGGGTATTATTACTATAATTACTATTTGGTTTAGTTACTGGAATGGATATCATTACTATATATATATGTGTATATGCACGCGCGTCTATATATATATACACACGTATATGTATATGTACGTATGCATATGAACGCATACATAGTTACATAGGTATATGTATATGTGCATGTATATATATAACTAAATAAATAAATAAAAATATATATAAATGAATATATAGATATATAAATAAATACACACACACAAGCACACACACATATATATGTATATGTATGCACGTATATGCACATGTACAGATATATGTAGGTATATGCATATGTATATGTGTGTGTATATATACGTAAATAAATAAATATAAATATATTTATATATATGTATGTATGTATATGTACGTGTACTTATATACGTAGGTATATGTATCTGTTTGTGTGTGTATATAAATAAATGTATATAAATAAATAAACATATAAATAAGTAAATAAATACATATAAATATATTTATAAATAAATAAATATATGTATGTATGTATGTATGTGTGTATGTGTATGTGTACATATACATGTAAGTATATCTATATGTGTGTATATAAATAAATATATAAAATAAATAAATATATAAATAAGTAAATAAATAAATATAAATATATTTATAAATAAATATATATGTATGTATGTATATGTACGTGCACATATCTATGTAGGTATATGTATATATGTGTGTATATAAATAAATAAATATATAATAAGTAAATAAATATAAATATGAAATATATTTATAAATATGTATATGTATATGTACGTGTACATATATACATAGGTATATGTATATGTATATGTGTGCGTATATATAGAAATAAATATATGTATGTATATATGTATTTATATGTATGTGTACATATATATGCAGGTATATGTATATGTATATGTGTGTGTATATATAGAAATAAATAAATGAATATATATGTGTGCGTGCATGCGTATGTATGTATATGTATATGTATTTATGTGTGTGTGTATGCATGCATGTGTGTGTGTGAATTTGAAAATCAAATTTATATTTTGATGAAACTCCCCAACATGGTTGGGTTTTGACAATACTCAAATTTTTAGAATTCATTTCTAAATTTCAAATCTTATTCTCTTAATCCAAACTCTCGTTATAATTTCAATTTAATTCATAATCCCAAATTCCTCTTACTAAACGCCCGAGAGTTTTGATACCCGTAAAACTTTTAGAATGGGCATGAATTGGAATGAACATGCGGGGTGCATCACATTACAATAAATGCATGATTTGCACAAAGTTTAAAAACAAAGAAAGGCGATTCTCTCTCTCTCTCTCTCGTGTCTTTTGATGTTACCTGACGACTTTTTCTTAATCAATCAAGTCCACAAACAAGATTGTTAGGCAAACCCATACGCCATCCTCTTTCATTCATCTCCCTCAAAGCAAATTCACAAAATTCAATTCTTATAAAAAAAAAGTACAAATACATAGTAAATAAATTAAGAAACAACTCTGCTCCATAGTCGTAACCATGGAAGCCGTCATATCTTTCTTCATTGCTAGTGTTCTCATGATTACTCTCCTCTCCACATCCACTTATGCGGCCGCTTTCGACATCCAAAACAACTGTCCCTACACAGTCTGGGCAGCAGCTGTGCCCGGTGGAGGCAAGAGGCTAGACAGTGGCCAAACATGGACCCTCAATATGACACCCGGCACAAACGGAGGTCGTATTTGGGCTAGAACCAACTGTACCTTTAACGCCAATGGCCGCGGCAGCTGTCAAACCGGCGGCTGCGGGGGAGTTCTTCAGTGCACAGCCTACGGTACACCACCTAATACTCTAGCAGAATTTGCATTGAACCAATTCAACAACCTTGACTTTCTCGACATTTCCCTTGTTGATGGCTTCAATGTTCCAACGGAGTTGAGTCGTCCAACCAATAGCTGCACAGGCGGCATCAGCTGCACTGCCGACATAAATGGGCAATGCCCATATGCACTTCAAGCTCCTGGTGGTTGCAACAATCCATGCACCGTTTTCAAGACTGATCAGTACTGCTGCACCTCCGGCAGCTGCGAGCCGACAGCCTTTTCCAGGTTCTTCAAGGATAGGTGCCCGGATGCATATAGCTACCCGAAAGATGACCAGACTAGTACATTTACTTGCCCTGGGGGCAGCAATTATAGGGTAGTCTTTTGCCCTTAAGAGCAGAATTATTCGCTCCTTTTTTATTTTTTTTGAGGAAAGAATTATTGGCTTTTGTGACAACTTTGCAAGGTTTTTCTCATCCTTCTGTATCTGTAGACTTTTTCTATTTTTTGACAAAATTTATTTGTATTACAAAATTTATCATTATGCTACAACGTTTCTCTGTTGTCACACAGTCAAAATATGGTTCAATAAAGCGTTAGATATAACCCGTGTTGCATTTGTCTTCCAATTATAGTTTGGTGCCTTAATATTTTTCAAGAATGAGGATGAACTTCAACACTCGATGCAAACTACTAATATTTCTCAAAATTAACAACGCATTGTGGTCATTATCACTTTTAATCTAAATACCAACCAAACTAGCCGCCATTAATTAGTTATTGACTCATTGCTTGACTCATTGTCAAAAAAAAACCTCTGCAAATTTTATTTTATTTTTTTTCTGTTTTCCAAATACTACTGCCACGCTGCGATCTATCGGGAAACTTCCGCCTGAATTGACTAGCAAGCAAGCTGTTGCTTTCTAACTTTCAAGTCAAAGCAGCGTGAAGAAATCGTAAATGACATATAAAATTTTCACGCGTCATTTCCTTTTTCTATTGAGCTATAATTATTCTCGATTCATATTTCTTGCTAAACTTTCAAAACTAACTCTATCCAATCTAATTTCACCATAAGAATTTTTTATTCCTATTTACTTCTTCTTTTTCTTCATCCTAGGCTGCAAACTCCCTTACATTGTTCAATTACTAATCCTTCACCTCGTTGTTAAACAACTTATGAGTATGTACCAGATTGGGATTAAGAATTTACACTTTTTTAATATGGCTGAATCTGTATCGTTCAGCCTAATTTAAGAATTTCAACTTTTTTAATATAGCTAAATCTGTATCGTTCAGCCTAATTTTGCCAAATTCCAATGGCTCAATTTAGATTGCGTTTTTTTTGGAGTATTATCAAAAGAATAATATTGTAGTTTTTTTTTTTTTTTTGAGATATAATGTACGTGGGAGGTCTAAAATATAATAAACTTATAGCTGGATGGACAAGAAAAAGCAAGATCCATCAATTCTTCTTTCCCCATAAAACAGAAGAAACGGAACCAGCTAGACCATTTACTCATCCACCAACTTAACCATAATTTCAGATCAGCCATGCTGTAACAGATCACTTCTTTATATAAAACATTTATTCCACCACTTTTTTCATCAGAACAATAATGACGGGGAAAATGGAACGACTTTTTACATCTTTTTGCCCTTTTCAAAGTAACCGCGTACCCCCTTTTGCGCCACATGTGTCGTGCAGTATACTTAAGCACGTTTTCGGTTCATTCCCCACATGGAAAACCGGTTTAAAAGCGGTCTAGCTATCCGGCGTATAAATAACCGACCCCATCAATAGTTTCCGAGTATGGTATAGAAAGTCTTGACGGCTTTGTCCAAAAATCCTAAGCCAGAATATTAGTATCAAAATTTTCTCCAAATTTTCTTTGATTTCGGGAAAATGCCACGAGGAACTCTTGAAGTCCTTCTTGTTGGTGCTAAAGGCCTTGAAGACACTGATTTCCTCAGTAAGTAAACTTTTTATTTAAATTGTGATCAAATCGGTATTAAAAAAAAAAAACAAATATTTTTTTATTTCTTTTTCGTTTTTTTTTTTTCGATTTTAATTTTTTTTTTTTTTTGGAAAGATTAGCTCAATAAAGTGATGTGGGTTTTGGTAGTATGGCTGATAATTGGTGGAAAAAATAAAAGAAAATAATTTCGACTGAAAAAATGATCGATGGTTTTCTTTAGTTATTGTCATTAAGGATCTGTTTAAGTGATTCTTGTTTGACTTTGAGCAGATAATATGGATCCCTATGTGATCATCACTTGTCGTACTCAGGAGCAGAAAAGCAGTGTTGCATCAGGTGGAATATAATTTCTCGGTTTTGAGTTTTGATGTGGAAAATTACCTGAGCATTTCTTGCGGTATTACGGCCTCAGTTTGATCATCATGAAGTTTGTGTTAGTATATCTAATGTGGCTCACAAATGACTTTTACAGGACAAGGATCTGAACCAGAATGGAATGAGACCTTTCAATTTACCATTTCTGACAGTGTCCCTGAATTGTTAATCAAGATTCTTGACAGTGATGCTGGTTCCGACGATGATTTTGTGGGGGAGGCAAAGTGTGTATTAACTTCTTAACCCTTTTCCAGTTTCATCACAAATCACTGAACATGAACATTTAAGAATCAGAAGTTCCATCAGAAGAACTATGATACCTCTTTTTACAAGGTTTTAAGGCTTTTGAAGGTTAGGATATGCTAAATACTAAAGCGGGATTAGAACATGGTAAAGCCACCTAATATTTTCGTGTACTGAAAAAGGAAGATGTTACTGAAATCCTCTGAATATTGGAGAGTGAGTTAACTAAAGATTGGTTCAGGTTTTTTATGTGTTGAATGTTATACTGCTTTCAGAATTCCGCTTGAGCCTGCATTTGTTGGAGGGAATGTCCCAACAACAACTTACAATGTGGTTAAAGATGAAGAATTTAAAGGAGAGATTCGAGTTGGCCTCACCTTCACTCCTGAGGTAAGTTATCCTGTAGGATCTAATTGCCGTTAGGCTCCTGAAAATGAAATGCTTGTAGAAATGTATCAGAAATGCATTCAAGAGAAACATAAAAAACAAGACACAGAATATATATTGGACGTCTAGTGGAGGTTTCCTATTAAAATCAATACACTCACTGTGATTTTCTTTATTCACTTTGACACAGGAAGGATATGAGCGTGATTCCTCGGCACAAGAGGAGGGCTATGGTGGATGGAAAGAATCTTCATATTGAGGCTGACGTCAAATGGGGATGCAGTTTATCAATCATTAAGTTCTATGAAGTTGCATCAAAATAAACCAAAACGACAGCATATTAGATTTATCCTCTGTTATGTGGTAGTCTGTGTTTGTATTTTTTTGTGCATGATTGATCTTGGAGTCATTCGGTTGATTATTTTCGTCAGCAAATCCAGTAATATGTTATTTGTTGGTTGTTTTTGGATGATATACGGAACCCTCCAGAATGATGCGCTATAGCTTTTACAAACTCTGAAACCAGTCAAACTAACAAACAAATAATAGGACCAAGGAAGTGAAGAATTGTTCACCAAAGCGAAGTTCGTGCATTCAGCTTCTCATTCGAAAAGCATGACATTGATTTCCAAGAATATGTAAGCAAGAATACATCAGCTGCAATGTGCCACTGCATATGTGAGACATCCAGTAAACTTACTGGGAACAACAATCAGTACCTTGCTAATATGAACTTGTACCATCCGAACAAAATAAAACCCATAACTACACCCTTTATTACCGAGGCAAAATATAGACCTTCTGCCACTGATTAATTGATGTCCCAGACATGCAGTCTTACACACTAGTATTAATCAGTCGAGAATCAAAAGATGAGTAATTTAAGTCATGGATTTTCACACCTTTTTCCTTTAAAAGTATTAGATGTATCGACAATTACAACGCTTGATACATCTAACCTAGCTGCCTATGAGAGCACCAAAAATTAATAGCTGCATGAAACAAAAGATTCAAAAGCTGAAGACACAAAACTACTAATTCAAAAAATTGTTTTTCACACAGCCATTTGTGATTATCCCTACATATGGAGGGGTATATTCGTCCCCCCCTAAAAAAAAAAAAAAAGCAAAAATTGTTTCAGCTATACAAGGAGCAAATTTCAAGAATTAACCTTTGTCTCATAATCTTTACTTCTGGCCCCCAAGCTGGGTTGTTGAGAACCAAAACCGCTGCAGCTTGGCAAGTTCATATTTCCTGGTGGGATGGTTGATTTGGGTGGCACCTGGTCCATGGATATATTTTGCTGTACCGAGTCAAAATGAAATGGCGCATCATTCTTGAACAAGGCAGGTCTATCAATTTCTGACAGCCCAAAACCAGTATCCCCTTGAGCAAAAGATGGCTCAATTTGTTGCTGGAAGCAGCCTGGAAATGCCAGAGTATCCTCAATTGGTATTTCACCTGTCAGGGTCTTGAAAGCAAATTCGTAGCATGGATCAGAAAAAGTGTCTCCAAATGGATACCAGAATTGCGAATCTTGTGATCTTGGAGTCACTTCCTCTCGTCTCTCATTTACCTGGCCCACTGCTTGCTCTTGTACCAGCTCCTGGGAAGATTTCACAATGTTGTTTTGCATCTCTGTTTCTAGTGAAGCAACTTTACAAGGAGACTCAAGATCAGCAAAAACATCACTCTGTGGTTGAGTATCCATCTCTGTTTCCAGTAAAGCTACTTTACAAGGAGACAAATGATCTGCAATAACGTCATTCAGTGGTTGAGTATCAAATTGCTGTGGCACTCCATTAGCTGCAGAATTCTGAACCAAGCTTGATGACACGTGCGCTTCCGTTTGACCAGGCTTTCTAACTGCAGCTCGAAGAGCTCGTTCACTTAAACTCAAATTGGGCACTATCTCAGGTTCTTGCCCTGATAGCCTTTTTGATGACCGAGCAGGCATGCTCTGTGGTTTTCTTTTCTTGGATTTTTCCAGTTGAATCTGTGCCTTTGTGTTTAAATAGTTTGTGTTTAAATAGTTGTCTGGGTGTTTCTGCTCATGCAAGACAGCAGTTGCACCATTAGATACGGTTCCACTTTCATTAACCTTCACATCCAGTTTAGAACCTTCATTTTTTGGCTGATAGCTATCTGTTGATCTATCACAATTACTTGTATCAAAGCATATCTGCAGATCTTCACCTAGATCAACTGTCAATGGACTGACCTTGTTATCAGTGGATGTATTACTACTAGGAGTTTTGTTTGACCTCTCAATTTCTGGCTGCTTCTGCTCAAGCAAGACAGCAGTTGTATCATCAGAAACCTTCACACCTATTTTAGAGCATTCAATTTTTGGCTGAGGACTTTCCCATGACCTTTTGCACTTGACCTTTTCAGAGCAAAATTGCATGTCTTGTGCTACGTCAACTGTTGAAGTTGAGACCTTGGCATCAGCAGACTTATTATCGCCTTCCATTTCCCTTGACCTCTCAGCTTCTGGTGCAGTTTCGGTGGTCCTAAGAGAATTTCCGCAATCTGCACCATTAAAGTTCCTTATTTGAGGCAGGAGATATTATACTGGAAGACAAGATCTTTAAATTACTTCAATTGTCAGACTAGAAATTTGCATACCTCCTCCTGAAATCTGACCAGCAAAAAGTTGTCTTCCAGCTTCTGCTTGCAGCAGCAGTTTCTTTCCATCAGGTTGAGCCTAACAAGAGTTAACAGGTAATGTACAGCTATTAGAACCTCCGATTATCATATTCTTCTTTCAAAATAAAGGAATGCAGGATGTGATCTGTAAAAGAACGTGAAACACAGAGACAACAAAACAATAAAGAACAAAATGCTTCAGCAAAAATCGAAAGATTACAATCATGGTAAAATGTACATGCAGACAGTTCTAAAAGTTCCCCTACAATTTCAATCTGTTTCTTGAAATTTCCACTAAATTTTTGTAGAGTTTCCTCGCAGGTTCTGAATGTTTTCCAAGTCTTTATCAAAAAGTTACCAAAATTTTGCTGAGAGTTTAGCCTGCAGAAAAGCACTGCTTATTCCGACAACAATTTTTCCACAATTATGCTTCTTATCAATACTTATCAAGATAAATGAAAGTCAGAGAAGAAAGATCAAGCTTATTTCTCTTGGTTTTAGGGCAGAATTCAGGCAGTGATTGCAAACGGCGTGTTCAGAATACATGAGTCTCAATTCTCTCTCCTAATTAAGTAAATAACACTTTGAAATGATTGATCATAGAATGCACCAAAGACAGTCAAGGTTCAATTCACCACAGGCAATTGGGTAGATGCAGAAAATTAGGAACCAAAAGCGGGAAAAAACAAGAAACTCATTTTAGTGGCGGGATTCAGGTATGGTATACACTTACCAAGGCATCATAGTCAACCAGTTTTCGATCACTTCTGTCCCTTTTCTTTGGTGTAATTGCACAGTGACTTATATCTCCAGACTCCAGATAGCGCAAAGCATCCTTTTTGGAACGAAATTCATATCCACTTATAGGATCTATGTAGTACTGTATAATAAGGCAAAATAGAAATTCATAATTCAAAATGTTTCCTGGAATTGAAAGCCAAGCCCTCAAGTTGCATGTGCTGATCAAAGATAAGGGAAAAAAATTTATATTTTAATAGCCAGTGTGATTCATAGTTATGCAAATGTCTGCTTCGCTTACAATTATCATCACAAGCGAAAAAAATGTGCACAAAAAAATACACGCGCACAGAGAATGCGAGAGAGAAGAACGCAACCATCAAAGAGAAGAACTCAAATTACCGGGTCCTTTTTCTTGCCACGTTTTCTGGCCCTAATTTCTTTTATCCATCCTTGCGGGAGCTCATCCAGGACATTGCCCTCATTCAAACCCTAGATATCACACTTCAGATATCAGAGCTTGAATTGTATTTAAAAGAAATAAAATCTTATGTAAACTCATTGCAGAACAAACCATCTCCAAAGAGGGCTTGCACATTCCATTCTCTTCCTTTGCAGATGTGTGAATCTCGCCCTTTGTGGATTTGCAATGTTGAGGTGTGTCTTGTTTTGAAGAGTCCCTCCTAACTTCCTGAAAGGCAAAAATACTTGGATAAGAATGTAAAGATTTCTTACATATTTTGAATAATCTTTTCAACACTAGAGGGCACTAAAAGCAACAAAATCTATTAGATTTTGTATTTTGTACACAGGCACGTTACAGAACAAACAACCTCCAAAAAGGGATTGCCCATGTCATTCTCTTCCTTTCCAGATATGTGACTCTTGCCCTTCATGGGTGTGCAATGTCGAGGAGTAACTTGCTTTAAAGAGTTGTCCCCAATAACTTCCTGAAAGGAGAAATATTTGTAAGAGATGGACTACACCATTCCTCAAAAACTTCGAATAATGCTTTTTTCACCATTACAGATCTCAAAGCACAAAAACAGATACATTACACAACCAAAATTCTCCATGGATGGTTTGACAATGCCATTTCCTTCCATTCCAGATATTTCACTATTGTGCTTCATGGATTGAAAATGCTGAAGAGCATCTTGATTTGAGTTGTCACTGCTAACTTCCTGAAAGGTGGAAATACTTCTAAGAGCTGAAATATAGCAGTTTTCTAGAAATTTTGAAAAGCTCTTTGCAATTATTGGCATTAACCATGTTCTAGTGACCAGTGAAACCTGTGTAATAAAGTACCTAGAGATAAATCACCATAAATCAAAAGCTTAAAGGACAATGTTCATTGTGTAATGTGGAACCCTGTAGCAATGATGGCGTAATATACAAAAATTGCATTGCTGACACTCCTCAAATGGGAGAAGCTTACATTGACTTCATAGTTGCATCTTTCAAGGGTAAGGAAGATAGATAAAGCACAATAATGTGAACTAAAAGTGCACCACAGTCAGTCTTTGCTTTTCATCATCAAACTGCAGACCTGAAGAATTATAGCTGGGCTCCATGAAGCAAATTGAGATAGCTACTCAACTAGGTAGCTTTACACACAGATAAAGAGACCATAAATTCCATGAAGAGACTAAAGAGATGTGGAAAATTAAAATTGAACAAACACCGGAACCAAGAGACATTATCAAAATCACAATGACTTCTTTCCGCCACTTCCTTGAGAAAAGGAAATGAAAAAAGAAGCAGATGAATTGGGGAAGAAGGAAAGAGACTAAAATGCAGGGAATGCCAACTTACTTTCTGTTGTTCTTCTGGAGCGTCATTGCAACTTACTCTTTCCAGATATTGTATTACCTGGGGCTTTGAATAGAATTTGCATCCAGTGAATGGGTCAATATAAATCTGTAATATTAAAGAAAATGAATCAGGACATTTTTTTTTTTTTTTTGGGGTTGGGGGGGGGGGGGGGGTTGGATGAACTCCAGAACCAGTCTGCAACAACAGTTTATACACACCAAATCTGGTTGCAAAATTTTTTTTAATCAATTAAAACCAATTTACAAACATGAGGGCATTATCTTTATAACAAATATGGATAGAACCAACACTGTCAGGAAAATGCTGTTTCCAGTTTTCAACTTTATAACAACATGCAAAAGACCAGTGATGCTGTCATAACATCAATACCAAAGGTCCTTGTACATGTATACATCCAATTTTTCCTATAGCGAGTACCTAAAGGCGAAATAATTCGACCAATGGCCATGCCACATCAAGGAAATAAACCAGTTCAGTTTCATTACTCAAGATAACTCATCTAGCTAAAGCCGAGTTTGAAGTAAACATCAACTGAAGAAAATCAACTGAAGAATTAACTTCTGCAGAGTTCAACTCAAAGAACCTGAATATGATGTTGCAGCAAATAAATAATCATAATTGATAGTCCCAACAACCACCTAAAGACCTTCACAAAATGACTGAGAAGTATCATCCAAGCTGCAAAAGTGTCAATCTGATATGCGTGATGGTACAGGTGACCCCAAAGGCACTGTAAACTCAAAGAATACCACAGAAAAGTCTACTCTACAGGGGTGTGTAGAAAAAGGTGATCAAGAATGAAGCAAAGGCCAGGTTGCAGAATGTCCAAAAAGGCCAGGTTGCGGAATGTCCAAAAAGGAAATTATAATCATGTTTCCCTTACCTTATAAACTGATCCAGCATTTGCCCCACTTTTTCGAGTTCTGGACTCGATGATCCATCCTTGGGGCAACCATTCCAGAGATTCAATTTTCTCCACTACAACCTGGGAATAGTGGATAACAAGTGTGATTAAGGATATGTACATAAACAAATGAATAAATATAAAGGTCAATTGACCTTCAGACTCACTGGACTAGCTTCACTTCTGGAGAAACTGCTTTTCTGCTTATGTTCACCCACTGATTGAGAAGTGTCTTGACAAGCATCCTTTGTGTGAACAAAGTGAATGACACTTTTTTTGGAATAAAACTTACGGCCCGTTTCTTCATTAATATAATACTGCAAAAGACACATCCAGTTTTGAGAAAAAGCATAACAAAAGACAAACTTTTATCCCATCTTTGGTACATGTCATTTATCAACGTATATAAGAATTCTTTATTGCTTAAAAATAGAAAAAACCAACATATGTAAGAATTCTTTATTGCTAAAAATGGAAAAAAAATACAAGCACTAATTTAAGTTGGACGTGCAATTTTGCTCTTCAATTTTCAAAACTCAAACTCCACAAGAGAGGGAAAAAAAGGATTCAATTTCATTTCATTCGCCAAACTGAGAAGTGTACTTTTTGTTTGTTATTGGCTAACAGTTAATGCACTTACACTTATGCACCCATTAAACTTCAAAACTTACCCAACTATACAATGACCTTGAAGAACGGAAACAGAACATTATAGAGATCAAGAACATTACCAAGCTGGGAATGTGGGATGGAGTGCAAAGGGATGCTCAAGAGAACAAAATAATTTAATCCGTGGTTGGAACTATATCCCATTATGGTTATCAAGAAAGCCATCTTTGTTCATAGGCTGCTGTATCTATGCCACAAGTTCATGATGCTGGTCTGCCATCATATTCAGTAATGGAGGAAATTATGCAATATTCCAGACCTAATTTCAAGTAAACTAACATGCCAAATGGTTGCTCGATTTTCCACGTTTTCCTGAAGCTCAGACAATCAAATAAACACAAGCTCGACAGGAAGCAGTTCAGTATTAAGTCAAACTTGGCACAACATGATTTTCAAAGCCTATACAGTTAATTAGCATTTAATAAAACTTCATTATGACAGAACAAACAATAACAAAAATGATAAGCTGAGGTGTCAAAGAAGGGTTGAAAGCATCAGGAAATCCTATAATAAGCTACTCATCACCAATTCTCCTTTTCTCTATCTAGCTTTGCTTTTTCCTTTCCCTCTTTCATTTTCTTTCTCTTTGGAATATAATTTCCTAGCTTATCCATATCTGTTTCATAGGCATAAAAACCTTAAAAGAAAAAACAAAAACAACGTGACAGTTTTTTTCTGAATCAACAACCATTTACAGATCCATGGTGCTTTATCACATGATTACTTGCTTCTGCCCAAAGATTAAAATGCCATAGAAGAAACCACTACTGATGCCCCCAGTCCCAGGACAACCTTAGAACACGAAGTCTGCCCTACAAAGATTTACCTTCCTTACAGAACTTTAAGTCCGCAATATATATTTTCATATCAACAACTGTGGTGTTATAATTAGCTACATGCAGATTGACGGTTCGAGGGCATACTTTGCATGCTAATGAAAAAGGCTAAAAGTCAATGGCCTCTATGCTTCACTGGTCTTTGAAAGTCTTTTGGCCTCTATGCTTCACTGGTCCTTGAAGGTCCTTGAGGGCCTTATCCACTAAATCATATCATTCACTCTCTCAAAATAAGAGGACCGAAGGCAATTTTCAATTATAGCTGTGGAGTCCAAAGATGACCTAACATACATAAACAACTGATCTACCATTCATGAATCTGAAATGTCCTAGCATTCAGCAACAACAGAATCAACCCCCAAAAAATTATTTAGAAAAAATTGAGCATCTTGAACTAACATCAAGCTCAACCTTCAACAACTAAACATCTCCCACCGCTAATGTATCTAAAAATTACTAACTTATAACGGACAGCAAAGAGCTCCCACTTCATCTCACCTGCTCTTTCTCCCTTTACACACTATCCGTGCATTTTCACCTCCAATCATGTTTCTTTTATGTCTATGCAAAAGCATACAAGACAAAATCAAGAAAGATTGAATTTTTATGAAATATAATCTTAGCATGCATAAGCTTAAACTAGTGAAATAACAACACAGCACCCTAAACTCCATAAAACCTCAATACTTCAATAATCCCAGCTGAAAAACAACTTCCAAAGCCATAAAAAATCTCCAAATAAACAACAAGAAAGAAATTTTTTAACTACCTTGATCTTTCTCCCGTTTGAAACCTTGACGTGCTCCTTCCAGGCAGGAGGAAGCTCATCTGGGGAACTCCCAGAAACCATTTCGGAAAAACTGCAAGATTTCACCAAGAAATCAATAAGAAAGATCAATTTTGCCAAGAAACTAGAAGAAATATATAAGATAAAAAATAGAGACTTTCTTTACTTCTCTTTCTTGTCTCAATCTTTTTGTGATTTTTGGGCCTTATCCTTCTCTAGCAGTTAAGTTGTAGGTCAAAACTTGAAAGACTAGCTTAATCAATGGGAGTATTTTGAGGATGATAAACAAGGGTTGGGTGGTGTATTTGGACAATTTGGACTGGGAGAAATGGGGGAGTTTTGGGGAACACGTGTTACTACTACTTTGCTGTGTCTTTGTTGGTGGCAGTGCACTAGTCTAGAAAGTAGCCCAGGAGTGAGTATGATGCTTGTGGACATACATGCCTTAAAACATGTGTACTAATACCACTTTTTTGTTCCTTTTCCAGTTACTTGTATTCTTTGTTGACCATCATGGTGCCCTCTCTTTTCTGAGGCACAGAGGTTTTTTTTTTTTTTTTTTTTATATTGATAATTTTGCTTTTAAATTATGATCTATGAGCTAGAGGAGAGAGAAGTTCGTATTAAGCTTCGGACTGATGCTTTGTCCAAGTCTGGCAGTAAAGATTCATTTGTTAAATGAGGAGATATTTAAGGGTTGTTTTAAGCCTTCATGTTTAAGATAGTGTTTGTTCATTGTATGATTTGGAATTGAGTTAAATGAATTGATTTCATTTTAGCCCTTACTATGAACCAAATAGAATATGAGACATGATGATGTTACAACTTTTTTTGTATTGGATCACAATTGCTATGTCACTTTACAAGATTTTTAATCAAAAATATAAAGTCATCTCAATAGAATTCATTTTAATCCTTACGAGGAACAAAATATGAAGTCATCATTTTTTTTCCCTCAAAAAAAAAATTTTTGCCTTTTGGAATCTAATACTATTTTCTTGAATAGTCAATCTTTTCATTAGAGCGCATATTGCCTTGGAATTATCAATCTTAATTACATGGGAACTCTTTCTTTAAATGTCAAAAAGGAATACATAGATCAATTAAAACTTAACTAATAATAGCTTTGTTTGGATGATTATATTTGTGTTTTTTTAAATATGATTGTAACAGTTTTAAATATTCTTTTAGGTAATATTCTTAATAGCTTTTTTCTATTAGATTTTAACTTGTGATTTTTAAAAAAAATTTATTTTATAATGTTTTAACTTCTTTTTTAACTATATTTTTAAATTTTTAAATTACAATTAAGAATAACTGATTTTTAACTTTTCTAAATTAATTTTTATAAAAATACAACTGGTAACAAAAAGTTATAATCTGCACAGTAAATCCAACTGCAAACTGTCACGTGCAGGTGACATGATTATTCCACAAAACATGAAACTACGTTTAAACCCCTCATTGTTTGTCCATATTAATATCAGACCCCAAAACTTTCAAGAACCACGCTGAGAACCTTTCTTCAATCTATAAATTAAAGCAGACACCGAAAAAGACCAACAGATTCCTTCCTCCCTCTTCCTTTCTAATCGCAAAATCGATCTTGGGTAAAATCCATACATACCAATTCTTTTACTCCGGGAGGAAGAAAACGAAAAAGCAAATTCTTTTACTGGTGGCAAATCAAATTTGATTATTTCAGATTCAAATTAACCAGTTCTGATCAGTTTTCTCGTGATTTCTGGGCTGACCCTTCTCTAAGTGGTAAACAAAGTTTTGGATCTTTGATTGTTTGGGATCTTTGACCAACTATTGCTTTTATAGTTTCGCCGGAAATGCTATGCATCTGTGACCCTCTATTATCTTTTTTTATTGGGAACCCTTTTGAAATTTGTTCTGGTTATTAGCAAGATGATGTTTTTTAGAGGTTTTAGGAAATTGGGTATGGAAATTCTGCTTGTTTCGCTTGGAATTTGTTAATTGATTACTGTGTTTTTTATTTTACCGTTAACAAAGTCTACTGATTTCGCTTGGAGTTCGTTAATTGGCTGCTTTATACGTCTGTTTGTTTTAATCGTAGTGATTGCTTTGGAATGATGATTTGGTGTAAAATTGCAATAGAATCTGAATTGCGGCATGACTATTATCCAAAAAGAAAAATTTGAAGGCGAAATGATATACTACAACTCTTATGGTAGAATGTCAATGAAATTGCAAAGCAAATCAAGTTCTTGTTTTTTGGAACTGAATCAGTTAGTCATAATCTGTAATAAGATATTAATTGGCATTTGGAGATGTATTTTTCGTATTAGAGAAGTATTAATTAATTACATTATCTCTCGTTAGCTTTATGCATCTATTTTCCATTAAATAGTTTGCTGCCTGTATCAGTTGCTTTGAACACGTAGCTTTCATCCTGTTTAACGAAGGCAGGAGCAGCAGCAGCGGCAGCAGCATTAACACCAACTTGACTTTTTTTTAAAAAAGCAGTCAATTAGCAACTATCGTAGCATAGCTATTTATATTGTATCTCGTGTTTGCATCTAAGTATTCACATATCGCATAGGTTGAGAGGAAATATTATTCATGGATTGTTGACCTGTTTTATAATGTACATGTAGTTAGATTTTGTTCATTGAGGTGTATTTTGAATCTATGTTGTAAGGTGATCAATTATTTGTATTAAATGCATTTCTCTTATCATCAGATGGCA
>JAMWEH010001371.1:0-21352 GCA_024721245.1 Mitragyna speciosa | reverse complement strand
TTCCTGCAATGATTTAAGGCACTGCCATGTACAGAGAAAGATTAACGAAAGTGTCAAAAAGTTAGAAAGGTAAAATGGCAAACAGCAAACATAATTATGTGGAAGAAAAGCCATTGAAAGTAGAGTTATAAGCAAAAAATTTTGACTTTTTAACAAACATCCACAGATTATTATCTGAAGCAACGTTTACAATGCAAAGGTAGGCAAATTTTCTAAAACTAAAATATCAGCATTTTAGATGTGAACATTTAACAAACAATAAGCTTTTCAGCAAGACAATAAATATTATGCACCTTACTGAAACCAATTCCCAGTTTTTTTCGCTCTACAAGGCAGCGTTTATGATACTTCTTGTACCTGCATAAAGGACAAACCTATAAATGTAAACCAAGAAGGCTTTGCATGCATGCAGAATTACGGGCTTGTACATAACTATACATGCATTCATTCACATTCAAAACTAGTCCCCATAATAATTTTCCTTACAGTTGCTGTTTGAAACCATTTTCCTCTAAGAGTTGATGACTTGGATGCTGGAAAGCTGGAAATGACTTCGGGACTGAACCTACAGGTGGACTACCGACAGAAATGTTGCCACGAGGAGATGCACTCAACTTTGAAGGCCTCACCCTGCAATTCATTCAGTTTCATAAAGATTTTAAATAGAAATTATGCAGACACTATAAACAGAGTTTTCTCTGATTTCATCAGTAAACAAAGTCAACTACCATTGCAAAAATCAAGCAAAACTGTTGCCCAAAATAAAAAGAAGTAGCTTGTTCCAGTTCCAGAATGCAAAAGAACGACTTAACAACTTTGAACACTCACCCAGAATTTTCAGGAGGTGTAGAGCCAAAAAAGAATCCTACTGACTCGCTTGGAGGACTTTCAGATATGATTCCAAGAGAGTTCCGCCCCTGTTCCATTATTCCTAAAAGAGCTGTGAAACAACCGCTGTTTAAAATTTGAATGTTGCTTAGGAAATCCTTTGTTCTGCTTCCTTCGAGAATTAGAAGTTCCTGGGCCTTCCAAGCTGCTATCTCCATATGATTTATTGTCGGCCCTTGATTTCAATATAGTGGAAGCAACCCCGGAGGATTTGGAACTCTCATCTCTATTTTCATGAGAAAAAGTTTTATTTCTACGATTGGATCGCTTCGCTTTTAGTTCCTAAACATGTGTTCAGGTAAAATTCAGCATGCCTTATATGACAAGTGTATGATAAAAATTATAACTCCACCAACCTGCTCATAAAAGTAGAGGCCAGCATTTATAGGTGGACGCTTGCTCATGGGATATATTTGGTCCTTTTACAGCAGTGCCAGATTCACCAAGCATGCGAGTATTCTGCACAGGATATAAATGACAAAGTTAGTTCAATTAAAAGTTTTTGTGCAATGAAAAGCAAAGGCAGAGAAATGGATGTTCAGTTAATACAGTAAGTCATCAAATGTGAAATGCTTAAGTGATATATGATAAATAAACCATAAAAATTGGGATATGAAACATGATATACGATATTAATAGTCCAACTACTGATGTTGAGATAAGTTTCTTAAGCTTCTTGACAAGCAGAGTATATATCCTTAAAAATCAGTATAAAAATAAGATGAAGTCTAAGCATACAACGGCAGAACTCAAAACCATAAGTTCATCCTCTCAAAGTGGGAATAAGCTTCCTTTTCTCTTTACCATCCCCTTCACAATACTGATATTCGAGGACACCAAAATACAAATCATCCAAACATATAAGATGTAGATCTTAATTTCATTACCTGGGTGACGATTACAAGCTTGTCAACAGTTTGGTCATTATCAACCAACTCCTCCTCTTCATCATCAGCCCTGTAAACGAGTCCATCAACAATAGAAAAATGATGGACAAGATGCACAAGTATTTCCAATATATAGCTCCCAGAAGCAACAAAAATAAATTAGAACTAGAAAATGAAAAATGTAAGAAAGATCTGCCAACAGGAATTTAGAAAATTAGTAGTGGAAGAAAAGATCTTATCCAGTAATTAAATTATTTGAATTAAAACTATAATAACTGTGTCACAGGGTCTGCACTATATTTTGAGTTACACAAGTTTAGCGACCAGTCACTTTTCTTTCGATTTTTTTCCATTCACGAGACTCCTTGGTAATGCTATGAACAAGAAAAATAGTTAAACAGTACATTAGAACCAACAAGTGCAACTCCAAGAATTCGTATTCTGATACTTGCAAAATGCAATCTGCTAGTTAATACATCCAATTACATACAGTTACATGCATATGATGTACGCATATATTTTATGTCTGGTTGTGCACTTCCTAGTCTTACATATCACTTCCATTGCAGAGAGCCAAATCACAAAAAATGGAAAATTAAGTTAGAAATGAAGATGCCTGTAAATGAAGACATTAGCTTCAGAATAGATGCGCAAATTATCTTCGAGATAACATTCCACAATACGTGTCATCCAGAAAGTTAATTTGTGCACAAGTGACACAATGGATAACTAGAAGGATCAGAAAGGCCAAAAAACAATAATTCATGTACCATATGTGAAAGCATGTAATACCTTCCTGTGGCAGATAAACGCTTATTAACTGTCTTGTGCTCAAGTTCTAGCTCTTCATCCAGCATAAACGTGCTTGAAAAATCATTTGATAAGTCCTCTAATTTCTGCGCAGCTGAATTTGAAGGCAACTCCACGATTATATTTTCATGGCCATCATAAATATCAGATTTCACAGATGGAGTTCCATGTGAATAGGTTGTTGGGGCATTATTAGGACCAAAAATGGTGCACTTGTAAATTGATGGGGACTCCAATCCTACAGATGAAACATCATTTCCTGCATGAAATGCTTGATTTCCTTGATCGGATGAAAAATTCAGTAAATTCTTGTCCAGCATCATCACTAACTGACACATTATCAGTATCTCTGCTCAATGACGTGTGATCCACTAAGCTCTCATTTCTTCTAGAAATTTGGTTTGTCCCTTCAAAGCTGTCCTCATGATTCAACTCATTACATGCATCAGGAGCACTCTCAGCCTTCCCCAAAGATTTAGGAGAAGAATGGACTACAGGGGATGATTTATGACTAATCCACTTCGACCATTCATCACGTCTTCTTACCTTGTCACCCTATAAAAATCACACACAATCCAAATGACATAACAGGTTACTCAAGCAAAGAAGCAAATAATTAGAAACAAAATGCAAGACAGTTCCATGTCACATCTAGAAAGTAAATTAGGGAAAATCATCATAAAGGGAACATATTCAACCTCAACTTCGACAGTACTTGAAGCCTGCAATGCATCCAAGATAAATGGTATGTCGGTACTCATCCTTTTAACCTGAAACTCAAGAAGTGGAAAGCAGTGTCACTAAGTATAACAGTTCTACTTTCTATCCAAGCAACACGAACAACCACGCATCACCATAAAATATATGGCCCTAATCATCATTACGTTATACAATAATCCATTAAACGTACCCTTTTAAAATCAGCAATGATGGATATTGGAACCCAGCCATGGTCATCCATTAAGGAAAGCAAATAATGATCATTTAGCAGATTCTCATCACTGAAGGAAGGAAAAAATAACAACGTTAAAGATTCAGTTCAATGGTGGCAGTCTAATTTTAAGATGAAAAAACTCCACAGGCTCATTTACTCATGAAAAGCCCAAGGGTCAGACAAAAGTGAGAGTAGTTCCAAATTTTACCCACAAAAAAAGAACTAATGTTAAGTGAACCAAAGACCAGGGGGTTTCAAATCATTTAAAATGCCATAAAATGCCAGCACTACACATACCGGCTGCTCTTCTGTAGCTTTGTGTTGCTAAGGTGGCTATCCTCCCTTGGGGTTAATTTCAATGCTCAACCTTAATAAATTTTACAGTTTGGCATTCAAAAAAATAAAAAGAAAAAAAGAAGAATTTTCCGACCACGCATAAAAAGAAAAACCAAATCTCCATCTATTATGTGCTTCAAAATTAGAAAAGGATATTAAACAACTGGATTTATCAGATAGTTGATGCATATATTTGCAGGTAAAGCAATTTATGGCCAACACAATTTCGATATGAAATAACCAGCAGCTGTGAAATCCTTCACAATTTACCTGAAGTAATATTCAATTTGCTTCACAATGTTCCCTCTCAATGCTAATGTCGATGAAGGTATCACAGGAGCCCCAGAGCTCAAAGGACGTGGAGGGAAGAAAGGGGGGTAAGGCATTCTTACAAGGCCTGGAGGAGCAGAAGGGATATAATATATGGCTCCTGGAGGACCTGTATCCCAGAATCTGATGTTAGACTTTTTCAAAAGACAAACTTCCAAAAAGAAGGGTCTAAATTGCATCACACTATCAACATCAGAAATGCCGAAGCAAAGCATACGTGTCATACTCATTCTTCAAGGTAATTAAAAGGCAGCAGAAAAATTACCAGGGAAGTTTGATCCGTCAATGAAGCCTGGAGCTGGAAAAAATGGAGGCCTCATGAAAGGTCTGGATCCCATAGGCTGCTGAAAATGTATATTGTCTTCAGAACCAACTCGCTGTTGGTTCTGCCTTGGAGGGTTGGACTGTGAACTTCGGTCTTGTACCTCAGGTCTTCTTTTTAAAGTTTTGACATCATATGCAGTAGAACCAGCCCGTGGTGGAGGCCTAAAGCTACCATCTACTGGAGTAAATTGCATTGGGCTATCATAGCCAATCTTTACCATATGACTTTCTGGACCAGGAAAAGGCCCAGGGGGAGCCTGGTAAACATATCCATGAACAGGAATGTGTGGCATAGGCACCATATTATGAAAAACTGGAGGCATCCCTGGTTGATGATAAGGTAAAGGTACAGCAAAATGGGGTACATTATTTGGGTAAGGTTTGGGCCCCATTTTCGGCTGGCGCATCCCAGAGTGTTTATGGGAAGCCTTAAGGTTACCACGGCCATTTGACTTTTGCTGCTCAGCTGATCTCTGGAAGACAACAGAAATATAGAGATAACACTGTTAGGTAAGCTATTGATTGTATGAGAAGTGAACATCAATATCTCTATCTATACCACTATATGCAAAAAACTGTTGAATAAGCTATTAAAATTATTGTAAACTGGTGCTGCATTAAAGAAGAAAAATAGACTTTCTTTGCCAAAGGCCATTCCTTTCACTAACAGCTCATTCATAGACTATTAGAAGGATCCCATGACCTCTTATTGACAGGAGAACCACCCAGATCTTTAAAGCCGTCAAATTTGGAGTTTTTTGGCTCATTCGCATGGAATTCAAAAACTTTGAAAGGGATCGGTAAATAGCAAACCAGAAGCAGGAGCTTCACATCATCCTGGAAACTCTTAAACAGCTCAAAATTCAATTCAGAAGCACATAATTTCAAGCTCGCTCAAACAAAATTCATTTTGCCATCATCTGTCCAAGCTCGATGCTTTAAACTCAACACTCGTATATTATTCATCAAATTCTTCATAATTACTCTATCAATACACTACATAAAATAAGTACACAAAACAAACTTCTCGCCATGTACATTTATGCTTTCGAGCGCTCGTTCGGCTCTTATGAGCTGGTAGCAACAAGCGCATAAAGTATCTGAATTTGCAAAATTTATTCCTTTATTACTTATCTTTAAACATCTCATACACGATAAGAAAGAGTTTCTGTCGCAGAAATAAATAATCATTCGCCACTTATTCAGTTTCTCAATCATAATGCTGCTGAATTATCAATTTTTTTGACATCTTAAAAGTGTATACCCTTTTTTTAACTATGCAATTACATGAGATTTCAATATTTGACCTCTAAATTTATATAGTTTTCATTGTAGAAATAATCAAACACCTCCAAAAAGCACCGAAACTACCCTCTTTGGTACAATTATCGAGAAACATTTAATCTATCCGAAAAATATAGAAATTCGAAAAAAAAATGGGACAAATAAACAAGGTGATCGGTACAGGAGATTGAGGCGGAGCCCCGGTAGCTGCCGCCGCCGTGGCAGCCAGTGGCGGGGACTTGGAAGAGCGGGAATCAACGGAGATGCTCTTTGGCCGCTGCTGAGCATCGGAAAGCGCCGGCCAGGAATCGGAGTCGGAGTGGGTAGTCGCCGGAGACGAGGAAGAATCAACGGCTGTGACAGTCTCCGTCTTCCAGGGAGACTTGGGGGCCTCACTAACCTCCCTTTGTTCATCTCCTCCACCACTTCCCTCATTTTCCGCCATCGCCATTCCCCAACCAAAAAAAAAAGAAAAAAGTAATAATTCACCCAATAGACAACAAAGAGAAAAAAAAGGTAAAAAAAGAAAACTCGATCAAGTTCAAAAATCGAATGAAGAAATTCAAGAATTTGATTTTGTATTTAATTACAAGATATAGGCGAAGTGAGGTGGGGAGGAGTGAGGTGATAAAACGAGGTCGTTTTGAGTGTTTGCATTAGCTAATTCTGCTGGTGCTGGGAGACAGTGGGGAGGAGGAGTGAGGAGGAGGGAGACAAAAGAGAGAAATGGGGGTTTTAAGAGAGAGAAAGAGACTAGGGTTGGAGGAGAGCGTCGGATGTTTATTATGCTACGGACAAGCTTTGAGTTGTTTGACCACTTGACTCAGGATTTGGGAGTTATTAACTCATTGCTACAACTCACTCACTCACTCATGTTACTCATTGAGTGCGTGCAGTGCGTGTGTGGCGACTAGAGCAGAGGAGCAGTTTGTGGGTGGCGTGTGAGAGTGACTTGAATGTCAAATACAAGCAATAATTCGGGCTGCTGTTTCTCAGGGGTGTATAAATTTGGTACAATTTCGGAAATCCGGTGACTCGCAATGGTGTCCAACAGGTTTTTTTTTTTTTTTAAATTAAAGTTAGATTAATTAGACTGAGAATCATACCAGAAACGTCTGACCTAGTGACTAAATAAGTAAGTTAGCACTCAAACTTAGGCGGGATTCACGAACCGTTTAGGCAATTGCTAACTAGAGAAGAGTCTCATGAAATTTAAATCTAAATACTCCCTTACTCATTCTTCCGATGTAACTTAAATGTACAACAGGTTTGCATTTGTAATTGTTGAAAAAACTCGTCTCCTTATTTTACTATTTGGTATTAATACATACAAGTTGCATCTTACAAAACAAATAATAATTACTTACTAGTGTTCATGTGATTTGTATAAACTGCTAGGGCTAATTTAGTGGTCACTAGTAATCAACTAAAACTCTGCCAAGCTAGAGAAAATGTATTTTGAATATTCCTCTCCCTCACCCTTGTTCTGTCTTGTATCGGAAAAAAAAAAAAAAAAACGCACACAGAGATAAACACCCAGGAAACTTGAACCGTCCTTAAAATACTTTCTTTTTTTTTTTGGATACACGCTAACTAATATTGTATTATCGAATGTTTGTTGAGCTAAAAGGGAAACAACATTGAGATTTGAATTCTATTATAGTATTTAAGTTAGCAAATCATATTATCATGTTGGTTTTACCTCCGAAGCTTTAATGAAGTATTAAAAGTCCCAAATTGGGTATGGGAAAGAAAAAGTCATTTTAAAAAGAGTGCTGCAAATTTGGCCAAGTATTCCAGTTGGAAAGAAAAAGAAATAGATTCACCATTAACTTCACAAGATTAAACAAAAATGTCGTTTGTTTTTGTTTCCTTCAATACTTCCAAAATCATGATCAAATAAAAAGGAAAAATACTTAGATATACTTGTAGGGTCTGCGGGCCCGTCGACTCAACAGTCGCGATTCAGCCACAAGGGTTCAAGTTAAATATTTGTGGCTCAATTACCACTGTTGGCTCTCTAGGTGGGACCTATAGATCTGGTTCACCAAAATATTTTTTAACAAAAACTATCCTGAACTCTTGTGACTCGATCGTCACTGTTGGGTTCATAGGTGGGGCTTACAAACACGATCCACTTAAGTATTTTCCAACAAAGAATACTACCAAACAAATATTGAGTTACTTTTTTCTAGAGTCATAATACTACCTATACCTAACGAGAAGATTGTAAAAATTAATATAAGGAAACAAAATTATGAGAAAGTAACTAGCACAAGATTATGTTGATTTTCCGGGTTAATCTAGTATTATATTACTTTTTACCCAACATGCTTAACACTCTTTTCAGATGATAGCTAACACTGTTTTTGTATTGATTACATGATGGAAGATAGAATTTGTGATCATAATGCAGCACCTTTATGTCAAAGCATTACATCTGAATTATTGTTTAGAGTTGAGAAGTCGTTGGGCAACTTGCTAGATCGCATGATAATTTCGATAATCCTGTTAATAGCCATTTGAGTTAAATAAATCTTGGACATTATCTCGATGCTGTAGCTAGTAAAATGCTGATAATGAGGGACAGCCTTTCCCCCATAGTACAGAAACTGCAATTCCGTCAATACTAGCTTGTGGAAAATTTTTGTCTTCCAGTGTTAATCAAATCATTTCTCAGCTCATCTAAGTGCTACAGTTTCTAGCCCCTAACAAATGTCTGATCATTTTGTGACCTCTCTAAGATGGATTCTTCAATAATATTTTTATATACTCTGATCATTAACAGGAAAACTGGCTATGCTTTCTCTCCACTCACTTTGACATCGCGGAATACAAAATCTTGGCTTCCATCTTCAACATTTCTCCACTTGCATTTTCAATCAGAGAGGCAACACCTCTCTTGGACAGAGCACCATATGAAGGGTTGTATCCCCTTGGATTTTGAGAGATCGATGTTAAAGTTTTGTTATCTTCAAGGGAATATATTAGATTGAAGTTATTTGAATTGACTCTTTTTGACCTCAATCAGACATTTGATACTATAGATGATACAGAAGCTTTTGCGTTAACTGCAAGAATTCTATATGCTTAGGGACAGCCTTTCCCCCATAGTACAGAAACTGCAATTCCGTCAATACTAGCTTGTGGAAAATTTTTGTCTTCCAGTGTTAATCAAATCATTTCTCTGCTCATCTGAGTGCTACAGTTTCTAGCCCCTAACAAATGTCTGATCATTTTGTGACCTCTCTAAGATGGATTCTTCAATAATATTTTTATATACTCTGATCATTAACAGGAAAACTGGCTATGCTTTCTCTCCACTCACTTTGACATCGCGGTATACAAAATCTTGGCTTCCATCTTCAACATTTCTCCACTTGCATTTTCAATCAGAGAGGCAACACCTCTCTTGGACAGAGCACCATATGAAGGGTTGTATCCCCTTGGATTTTGAGAGATCGATGTTAAAGTTTTGTTATCTTCAAGGGAATATATTAGATTGAAGTTATTTGAATTGACTCTTTTTGACCTCAATCAGACATTTGATACTATAGATGGTACAGAAGCTTTTGCGTTAACTGCAAGAATTCTATGATCAAATGCTTTCTTGATAATTAGTCTCATTGGGACAGTATTTTGGACAAAAAAGGATAGAGAATAGAAGTCTCATTGGGACAGCATTTTGGACAGAAAGATCAATAATATAATTCTGCTTAATGCCACAGGATCCTAGCTTTTCGTCATCCTGAAAAACTTATATGACCAGCAGAAAAGAGTGTCTCAAGACATTCCAACATTAATTCCCTGTCACTGAGTATAGCTTTTACATGTCTGACGGTATCTGATTTCTTTACTTTCACAGCAATTGTTTTGATTAGCTTCAAGTGTACATTTATCTACGAGGCAGAGGCTGGAGGAAGTAATACCATGTGTAGAAGAAATTGTTTGAATGGTTATTGCATAAGAAAATGGAGTATCATCCAGACTTTGTATTAAATTAGTTATTGTGGACTAATAAACCAGATTGTGGGCTAATTACCTTGAAAAGCTTCCTAACCACAAACATGTCCTAACAATTTACGACTAATCCATTCTCAACTCCATGATACTAAAGGAAAGAAAATACGTCCATATTCATATACATAAATAAACTAATAAAGAAAAGTTATACATATGCTTTTAGGGGAAAGTTTTTTACATAACTCCGGTCCACGACTTAACTTGTGAAACTTATGATTTTAAATAAATTTACATAACTATTCTTAAATCACTTTTTTATATCAATATATATCATTATGATTATGTGACACTATTTTAAACCACAAGGTCCCGATGGAACTGATTCACATAAAAATCTCCTGCTTTTAGGCTATTGCCATAACATTGTTCTTCCAACTATACATTCTTGGTTCAAGAAAACAGGTGAGAAACATTTGAAGGAAAAGCTCAGTGGGAACATAACTAACTCTTAGAATGAAAAGTCAGAGTTTCATTAAAACATCCATCCTAGTTTTCAACGAGAAAATGACCCTCACAAAATTGTCAGCCAAAGTATAACAAACTACGGATTGTTATAAGACTACAAAACTTTCTTCCCAAAAAAAAAACTACAAAACTTGCAGAACAATTTTGGTACGCAACTAGCAAAAAATTTATTAAAATTATATATAGGACTAGAATTGAATTTTTAGATTAAACAGGGAAAAGACTTGGATACAAATAAATAATAATAAAAGAAAATTATTTAAAAAAGGCTAAATTTATGAACATTATAACTAAAAACATTTAAAATAAAGGGTTAATAACACTTTGCCCCCTAAAGGTAGGAGAAAGTCACACTTTGCCCCCCTAAAGATTAAAAATATACATATTGCCCCCTCATCTGTCAGGTTAGATAAAATATAATTAAAAGAAATAATTAAATGATGCAAATGCCCATGTTCTTGCAATTATTGGACAAATGTACCCATGGCATCAGACACCCATTTCACACACACATTTTCACCACTTTTCTCACACCTTTTTCTTTCGCCCTTTTTCCTCTTCTGCGCTAATTCCATCGCACATATTCTACCCAATCTTCAATAGCCCATCATCACCATCATCGCAATAATCACCACCACCAAGAGTCACGATCACTCCACAATTTGCTCCAGTCAAGCCAAATTACCACTAGTTTACCGAAAGAAGAAGAGCTATTGATCAGTCCAAATGCAGCATATGCTTTCTCATCATAGCCACCACCCATGCCTTTACAGCCGAGAAACCTAACAATTTGAATCCATTGCTGCCTAAATAGCTCATGCACGGTGAGTTGCTTTTAGTTTGTTAAATTTTTAGGCATGGATATATGTTTCATGCTCTAATTTCTAAGTGGACTGATCCGCAACTGATCCACCATTATTATCTGCAATTGATCTACGATGACTTCTATCCGTTACAATAAATAGTCAATTCTTGATTGATTGTTGTTTCTAACACAAATGCATAAGTTCATTTTTGTGTTGCCAAGTGTTGTCATTTAAATCTATTCTTTCTTCCTTTGAGTTACCCCAATGTAAATCAAGGAACAAAATGATTATGAGCAAAAAAAAAGTGTGAAAAGTGATTATAATTCATTTTCTTCAAATTAAAAACAATGAAACTTATTTTTGATGAATCGCCGTCTAAATTATTTATGTCAATTTTTTGGTATTTCAAACATACTGTTTTCCATCCCCATAATTGAGCAGTTATGGTTTTCACAAACATTGGCGACATTTTTTTTATTTGAAAAAGAAACATTGGCGTCATATTTTGGTACTCTAAAATGTCAATTTTCGTTGCATTGTCATCATTTATATGTGGGTGCCTAATTGATATTTTCAAAAATATATATATAAATGGTGGCATATGATTTGAATAGTAATACAGCCTTTTCTTTTCTTAATAGAGCAGTTGAATAGTATGTGTCCAAAGCTGATATTAGCTTAGGACCGATGAGGGTAATTTGGAAAGAAAAAATTCATATAAGTAGGTCAAATAAAAAAGGACACATAGAGAGGCAATATGTATATTTTTAACCTTTATTGGGGCAAAGTGTGACTTCCTCTCCGGGAAATATTTAGATGGACCCGGTCCACGGAATAGTTCCGTAGACCCTTTAGTCCAGAAGCAGCCACATTATCCATATGGTAGACCATGAGTGATGTAGTTACTTCTGGACCAAGTGGTCCACGGAACTATTCCGTGGACTGGGTCCATCTAAGTATTTTCCCTTCCTCTACCTTTAGTAACTTTAGGGAGTCAAAGTGTTATTAAGCCTAAAATAAATTAACACAATAACGAAAGCCCATTACGCAAACCCAACCATCAATAGCAATGGGTAAGGTCCAGATACAAAATCCCCAAACCATGGCACCCGCCTTCCGCGGCGACCAAGAAAACGGAGAAAACTAATGGGGTAATTTATAAAATAATGCATTATTTATTAATGCCAAAAACAAAAATCTAGAAATACTTCTGTAGGACTCTTTAAACCATTCAAAATTTAGGGTTTAGGAAACGTTCTATCTTTAGACCATTAAAAATTATGAGATAATATTTTAACTTTATTATTATTATTATTATTATTATTATTATTGAAATTGCTTTTGCATGATATTGTTTTAAACTCTCGGCAAGAAAACATAAAGCAGTAAGGTCCATATCATCCAGAAATGAGAGAGAAAATGGTATTCCTAATTCATCTCCAAACCTATAACAAATCAAAACAAGAGTGACAGCACCTCAGAAATAACTAAATATATGGCCTATGGCCATAAGCTGAGAACTTTCACACCTCATATATATATATACACACACACACACACACACACACACACACGTGTGTGTGTGTGTGCACATACACACACATAATAATAAAATAAGAGATTTCTGTCATATTCAAACAAATATCACAGCATCTCCAAGAAACTTTTTTCAAAACTTTCAATGGATTTTAAATTTTCTTTATAGAGAGCCTTAAAATGTCTCACCATGTGAGGAATGAATAAGTTATCGAAATACCATTTATCTGCATGACTGAAGCATTTTGGTTATCATGAACTTGACCAAAGACATTGCCATGATAAACAAGAACAATATCATTAAATTATATATACTACTTTATATATGTAAAATTCGCAGAAGCAATACAGTTGATAACTACATCCAGCTCTTAATTTAAGTTTGCAGTGGAAAATCCATTGCTGCCTAAATAGCTCATGCACGGTGAGTTGCTTTTAGTTTGTTAAATTTTTAGGCATGGATATATGTTTCATGCTCTAATTTCTAAGTGGACTGATCCGCAACTGATCCGCCATTATTATCTACAATTGATCTGCGATGACTTCTGTCCGTTACAATAAACAGTCAATTCTTGATTGATTGTTATTTCTAACACAAATGCATAAGTTCATTTTTGTGTTGCCAAGTGTTGTCATTTAAATCTATTCTTTCTTCCTTTGAGTTACCCCAATGTAAATCAAGGAACAAAATGATTATGAGCAAAAAAAAAGTGTGAAAAGTGATTATAATTCATTTTCTTCAAATTAAAAACAATGAAACTTATTTTTGATGAGTTGCCGTCTAAATTATTTATGTCAATTTTTTGGTGTTTCAAACATACTGTTTTCCATCCACATAATTGAGCAGTTATGGTTTTCACAAACATTGGCGACATTTTTTTTATTTGAAAAAGAAACATTGGCATCATATTTTGGTACTTCAAAATGTCAATTTCCGTTGCATTGTCATCATTTATATGTGGGTGCATTGATATTTTCAAAAAAAAAAAATATATATATATATATATAAATGGTAGCATATGATTTGAATAGTAATGCAACCTTTTCTTTTCTTAATAGAGCAGTTGAATAGTATGTGTCCAAGGCTGATATTAGCTTAGGACCGATGAGGGTAATTTGGAAAGAAAAAATTCATATAAGTGGGTCAAATAAAAAAAGACACATAGAGAGGCAATATGTATATTTTTAACCTTTATGGAGGCAAAGTGTGACTTTCTCTACCTTTAGTACCTTTAGGAGTCAAAGTTTAACCCTAAAATAAATTAACACAGTAACGAAAGCCCATTACGCAAACCCAACCATCAATCGCAATGGCTAAGGTCCACATACAAAATCCCCAAACCACGGCACCAGCCTTCCGGGGCGACCAAGAAAACGGAGAAAACTAAAACCCTAAAAACCCTTTCTTCTTTTCTGCTCAGGGTCACCTTTTTCTGCTTCTAATTCAACTGATTGGTAAGTTTTTTGGGCTAATTTCTTTTAATTATATTCATATTATATCAGAATTTATGGTGTGTAACATAGAAAATCTGAAAGGGAAAACTTTTAATCTTTTTGGCTTTTTTTATGGTAGAGTGAAACTTATAGCTGTCAATTGAAGGAAAATGGTGGAGCAAATGCAGCAGAAGGGTATAAAGAGGAGGAAGGAATGGAAGAAAAATAGTAATTCTAAAAAATTTAAGAATAAGAAAAAGTTGAGAACTTTAGGGTCTGGTTCAGAGGACGGTAGGGTGAAGAAAATGGATAAAAAGATGAAGAAGTTTTTTGAGAAAAGGGCAAGAGATTATAATTCAGATGATGATGAGGAGGAGGAGGAGGAGAATTTGGAGGGGGAGGATGAGGGGTTCGGAGTAGGGAAGGATGGGAGGAAACGTGAGATGGAAGGAGGGGTTTTGGATGATGAGGAAGATGGAGAAGGAGAAGGAGAAGAGGATCAGGGTGATGAGAGAATCGAGGTTTCGGAGGATGAAGACGGTGAAATTCAGCCGGGAATAATGAGATTTTCGGAGGGTTGTAAGGCGTTTAGATTGGCTTTCAAGAAGATTACCAAGAAGACTGCTTCAACTGACGACAATATACTGGTAAGTCCTTCTTGCATTGTATACCTGTGGACTGTATTGGCTCAATAGGCTAATAATATTTTAGACGTTTTAGTGATGTTTCATATCGGATTTTCTTGGAAACATTGTCAACCTGTAAAATCCACAGTATCGGTTGGTTGTATTGGCTAAATCAGCTAATTCTTTAGACGTTCTAGTGATGTTTCATATCAGATTTTCTTGAAAAACATTGTCAACTTGTGCAATCCACGGTATTGGGAATTTACACTTATTGACTATGCTTGTATATGGTGACTAGGGTCCTGTATTATCGGCACAGAAGAAGCTTGTAGCTGGGAAACTAGCCGAAGAAGAAGCAGAGAGAAAGGTTAAGGGTGAGGCAAAGAAGGAAAAACACCGGGTATATTGAATTTGATTTGTTTTGTTATTTTGTCATGTTTGATTTCATTCAGCTGAGATTGGATAATCTAGTGGTTGCATATGCTGTTTTCCCCCATTATTTGATTCTCATTATTACTTGGTTTTCTATGCATCAAAAGGTTGGAGAGAAGGGGCATGCAAAGCCTGCTAATTATTTAGATTCACATGAAAAGTTTCTTATAGGAGTTGCTACAAGAGGAGGTACCATGTATTTTTCTCACAATACAACTACTATCATGTAAGGACACTAGGAATAGAATTTCGTGTTATCTGACTAGCTTCTTTGTTTTTCCTTATGTGTTCCCGCGGCTTTTCAGTGGTCAAATTATTTAATGCTGTAAGTGTCTATTTATAGCTGGCAATTGTTAATTTCATTCCAACTAAATAAGACCAGTCATCACTTTTTAGTTTAGTTTCTATTGTTTATCCGTTTACTATTTCTGATTATTCAACATATTATTGACGTGGCATAAAGGTCAATAAGGCACAACATGCGCAGAAAGGATTGAATCCCTCAAGGTCGAAAGATGAAAAAGGTATGTGAAAAGCATGAATTTCCCAATTTCAAAATCCAAAATATTGTTTATCAGTAATTGAGGCCTTACTTGAAAATTTATGGTATAGTTTGTATCCTTCCTATTCTTTTTTTTTTCCCTTTGGATCTGTTCCTTTTCTTTTTGGTTGTGATTCTACAGCCAAGTTGTACTTCTTTTAAGGGGGTTGAAAAAGAAAGAAGGAAAAGAAGAAAGAGAAAAAAGGGGGGGGGTTTGATTTGGATTTCTGTTGGGTGCTGAAGCTCCGTGTTATTCTGTTGTTTTTAATTATCTTTATTACTCATTCTTTCTCCTTGGGCCAGTGATGCAGTTAGTGCTGTTTACTGCTGGTGAGATTGATTGTTCATTCCTTCAATATTCTGAATCACAAGCACCTTCATTGAAAACTCTATACATAATTTGACTGTTTGTTTAAGGTCATTTGAGTGCTTTACAAGATGTTATTTTTCAGCATATCTTTAAGTTTCCTGATATTTGTTTTCAACAGGACCCTTTTTTCTTCAGGATGTGGACCATTTTTTTTTTTTGGCATACTCAATTGCCAGCTTACATATCTTCCAGCATCTGAAATAATACTAGCTGACCAAAATTATCCTTTGTGATCTAAGCGTCATACGTAAACATTTACTGAGAATTTTTGGAAAAACTTTCATAGCTAAAGGTTCTAATGAATCAGATTTAGTACATTGATGTGTAATACATGGAAAGAATCAAGGTTTTTTTTTCTAGATTCTTCCACCTTCCAGCTTTCTAGCATTTTGTTCCACTGGTAACCTTTTCTCTTGGCCTCCTAAACCGAGCAGAGTTGGTGAAGTATGGTAACATATATTCACCTAGCGTGCTTATGAGAGTCCAGTTATGATCTGTCTCGCCATGTTTAATTTTGTCTTTCTTGGATGTTCAAGAGCTGCTTTCATTTCCTTTGTGAATGAAGTATGTGGGCCCATCTTTTGCTTCCACTTCTGAGCAAATTTGGACTAACTGGTTCTGATATTAATGGTTAATATGTAGGATCATCTTCTGCTTTTACCACTGAGCAAATTTAATTACATTTTCTTTTGTTTTAGATTAACTGTTTCTGATACTAATGGTTGTGTCATAATCCTGCAGTGATAAAGAAGCGAAGGAAAGAAGCCTTTTTCTCAGTGTTGGGCCAGACACCTTCGCAACAAACTGGGACCACTGCAAAGGTCAACCTCTATGTTTTTGTGTGTACTTCTTGGTGGAACTAATTTGCTTTGCATCTTTATTTCCTTCTTGTGATGAACTTATATTTTGCACTTCATCGCGTTTTTAGTTCCCATGCTTAACATTGCTAATTCATTTAGTTGCGGCATTATGTGTAGGTTGGTGCATCTGCTGGCACTGATTCTGCAGATGCTCCTGCTTGGGCACCATTGCGTGACAATTACATGTTGACAAACTCAAAGTTGAAGGACTGGGATAAGATGCCTGTGAGAATCTCTATATTATTCCCAGTTTTGAATTGACACACCTCTTATTTTCTATAACGTTGTTCTGCATGTTATTTCCTAATGTGGATTCTACACTTCATTTTGGTTCTAGGAGAAAACTGCTATAGATGATTTTGGGTTGCCACCAGATGCGGATAGTTCATCCGATGATGACTAGTTGGTGCACGTTGGAGGAAGTACAGTAGCGCAATGCTTAGAGGCACCTAACAAATGTCTACTCATACGAAATGGAGATGATCTGTTCACAATAAGAAATTTGATTAATGCTCTTCTCTTCATTTCAGAGGCGGTGGTTTTTTTTTTTTTTTGGATGTAAGACAAAACTGCTATAGAGGTTGGTTTTATAGACGGCATCCCTACTTGTAATTCTATTTCCTCATATGTTGGAGTATTTAATTCAACTTAAATGATTAATGCCGTTGATTGAATATTCGACCCAATTGATTGAAATAAGATGAATGCACACAAGGAAACTAACCATTGATTGATGGTTGAATATATTTGTACAAGTAAATAATAAAGAAAAATTTCAACACCAAGTAGAATTTGATGACAAAAAATAAACATTCTAAAGAAATTATCAATATCTGAAAAATGCATGTTAGGGATGGGCATGAGTCAGGTACCCGACCCTAAAAGGATTTGGGTGACCCGATTTTAACATGTTAGATTAGCAATTTTTTGATCATAAATCGACTCTAATGTCCTCGGTACTCAATAAACAGAAGCGAGTCACAAGGCACCCAAGTTGTCCTTTTTTTGTTTAACTAAAATATGTAATGACTACTTGACTAGACTAGAACGCAAAATCATACACTAAGGTCTAAGGCCTTCCAAAATTTTCCACACTCCTCTAATTCTCCAAAAAATTGTATATATCCACTAATTTATGTTACTAATTGAAATGACTCACTCTATAGTCTCAATTTATCTCGATTTTGATAATTAACAAACTAGTGACAATGTATAATACTATTTTACCACGATGTAATTGCAGTAAAATTAGTTAGAAATAAAAAATAAGTGAAAATAGAATGTAAAAAGCTGAAGCGAATGACCTCCCCAAAGGAAGCGAACGTCCAGTTAATCATGACTATGTGCATTTATCGAGACGTCCAACCCCAAAGGAAGCGAACGGTCTAGTTAATAGTTTCAATAAATTTACCATAAAGCCCTTATATCTTCTAATATTTACATAATTACCCCTTGGGTCGTGTACCCCAAGTTTTTATTTTTTTGACTCGTATCCTAACTCAAAATTTGCAAATACCTGACTCTAAGTTGACCCGCTGAGGAAAACAATTTTAGGTGCCTTATTTTTAAGGTCGAGTCAGGCGGTTTTCGAGTCCTCGAGTTTTTTTCCACACCCGTAATGCTACATGTGATTTATTGTATCCAAATGATATACTATAGCTTATCCTACAAAAATGGACATCCACACCATTTTTTATTATCCACTGAACTTCTCAACCGGATTTGTGCTTTCCATTTTATAAATATTCCATCCGATTTCTACAATTTCAATGGATAACCCTTGTGTGTATAGCCAAATATCTTCTTGCGCCATTGACTTCTCATAATAGTGGCTGTCTTGTACCATATCAATTGTACAAGGCAACCACTTAATACGTGAAAGAGTTTATACACTAAAGATTAGAAGGATATAAAAATGCTTGAACACTTACCTATGCTCAGATATTGACATAAATTCTTGAACACTTACATGTTGAAGTGCTTAAGACGGACTAAAGTAACAAATTGTTATGTCCAACAGTAATTTTGAATTTCTGGAAGAGCGGGAACTAGGGGTGTTCATGGACCGGGTACCCGGTCCATGGATAAAAAATGTGAACCGAACCGGTCTTTGCGATTCGGCAAAAATTCGAACCGCAAACCGGTCCATATGTCGTGGGTACCCGGTCTTCCGGTTACCCGCAAAACCGGTTCGAATAGGGCGGGTACCTGACCCGATCCATAATAATTTACCTATATTTTTAAAAAAAATAAACAAGAAAAATTACAAAATATTATAAATCACTAATAATACAAACATTAATATCTTAAAGTTAAATTACATCCAAAACCTTAATCTTCAAAAAAACAAAAATTAAATAAATAAAAAAACAATCACTTAGTCTTTCAAATTTCATCTTTTCATTTCAATCAACATAAAAACATAAATATTCAACAAATAACCAAAAACTATATAAACAAGAAAATAATCACTTAGTCTTTCAAACTTCATCTTCTCATTTCAATCAATGTAAAAACATAAATATTCAACAAATAGCCAAATGAACACCCAAACTAACATGTGAAATTACATAAGTAACATGTGAAATTACATAACTACCCCCATTTCAGTTCGGTTCGGTTACCCGCCGGTTTGCAAAAATGTGAACCACGAACCGACCCGGTTAAAATATAACCCGCCCCGCAAACCGTCCCACCACCAAAAACCGGTTCGGTTACCCTTTTTTTCGGTTCGGGACGGATCAGTTTTTCCGATTTTTCGATTTTTCGGATTTTTTTGAACAGCCCTAGCGGGAACACAAACTCCAATAGGGTATTTTTACTTATTGCCTTCTTAACTCCTGATCCTTTGCTGTAATGGAGGCGAATTCCATGTACCACACATATGTACTTCTTGTCAGTTGCAAAAATGCATTTCAAATATGATATATAAATAAGATAAAAGTAATTATGCGCAAAAAGTATTTTCACATAAAAATAGATTTTCCTGCTCGTGTTTCGGTTATTCTTTTTTAGTTGTATTTTGACTTCATTCTTTTTCTTTTTTTTTATCATATGGTGGAATTTCATTAGATTGGATTTTTGGAAATCATTTCATTCCAAAATTGTGAAGTCTTTCTATTTGATTAGATCGAACCTTTGGAAATCGTCCACTTTCAAAATTTTGAAGAAAAATTGAAATTTGCAAGTTTTATATTTCAACAAAAAGTTTTCCAGGAGAATTTGTAAAATTTTTAAAATAATTTAAAAAGTTATAATAAGCACATAATTGCCTATCATACATATTGAAAACAAAAATTTAGAAATTCAACATACATAGTTTCATTTCCTTAAAAAAAGTAATTGTTGAAGATGTTGAAACTGAATTCATAGCACAACTAGATTAAGTACATTAAAATTATTTAATCTGTGCATTGCTCAGGATAACATATTTATTCAATAAATAGTTGTAGTTTTGTGTTCACACGGTATTTGTTCACGTTATTCAACAAAAATTAGTTCATTTGATTTATAAATTAGATTTTATATTTAATAGTTTTTTAATCATTCTAAAGAGACTTTATCTTAGAAAATTAGAGAAATGCTTTTATAAAAATGTTTTGAGCAAACAAATTGAACATATATTTAGTGTCTAACATGCAAAGGATTATCGTAATTGATAGGAGATAAAGTGTGCATATTTTTTGAATATAGGGGGTAAAGTACAATTTGGTGCTAACTACAAGGTGTAAAGCTTAACTAACCCTTATTTAAATGAAAAGATAAAAGTTGTTGGAAGAGCGAAACATTATAAACTTAATTTGAGTAGAGTGAATAAGATTCTTGCATTGGATTAATCAGTTGAAAGGAAAATTAGATACAAAACAGGTATATTCATTATACAACAAACTTAGCATATGCGATTAAAAGACAGGAAAAATTACCGAAATATTAAATTTTTTAATTTATGAATAGAGAGTTACAATTTTTGAATAATTTTTTCTAATTAAAAGAAACTATCTTCTGATTTGTTTCTTCAAAAGATTTATTGCAATTGTTAGCAATTGTTGAAGTCTTGCTCTTACATTAAAGACAGTGTTTTCTACAATTAGAAGAGTGCTTCATATCTCAATACAAATTCAGGAATTTCATTTGAGAAACAAATATCTTGAAAGAATTCTGTAGCGTTTCTACAAATTTGGAGATCTGAATATATGTTAAGTTGTGATGGTAGATCTCATTGTCGTAGCCAAAATTTATAGTGTACTTGACTTAAAAGAAATGTTACAAAATCTTCCATATTTCTAAGCTCAAAAATCCGATTTACAATGACTTAAAAGAAATGTTACAAAATCTTCCATACCACTAAGCTCAAAAATCCGATTTACAATAGACTTTAAAATGGGTCAACTTAAGTAGTCAAATGTAAATTACATTAGTTAATCACTTATATCTGTAAATGGATTTTGCACATATTTGATACGAGG
>JAMWEH010001258.1:0-41004 GCA_024721245.1 Mitragyna speciosa | reverse complement strand
AACGTGATTACATTGAAATTAATGGTGGAGATTTGGAGGAAATGAAGAAAGAAAGCTTCAAACTAGAAGCTAAGCAGAAAATGCTTGATGATGAAAAGACAAAGATGGAGAAGGAAAAGACTCAAAATCTGCAGGAAAAGGCCAAGCTAGCAGAGGACATGAGAAAACTCCAGAACATGAAAAGGACAGCTGAACAGAGGGAGAAGAAGACAAACTGAAGCTGAAGGATGAAGATAGAAGAGAGATTGAAGATGAAGGGTTGGGTTCTGTAATGATTCTTCAGAAATGGGTTTTGGTTACTACAGTGAACTTTTGTCTTTTTGGATGCTAATCTGATTATGATTTATGGTTTTTGGTCAGGAGGTTTTAATTTTCACAAGAAAGATTTATTAGAAAAATTGGGTTTTGGTTTGTTTAATCTATGAATTAAACTTGTTACACACCTACGTTGAATTGTTTACTTATTAACTTCTACTTGTTAACTTCTGCGCAATATTGGGAATTTGAAGTGAATGCTTCAACATTGCTTACTCTATGGTCTGCAAATTCGATGGTTTAACTTCAACAAACAACTACCCTAATAGATATAGATATGTATGTGAAGACGATATTGATACTGTGATTCCTTTGGCTTTTGAAATTCCACTATAGTTATTGACGTTGAGCATATGATCTATTATAAATTATTGCCCTTAACTGACATTGATGACAAGAAATTTATGTGCGGTCTGTTCCCATAATGGAACAGCAGAAGCTAGGGGAAATCCTTCTGTTGGTGGAAAGTGTAATGCTTGATGACAGGAATATGTATCACCCGGATTATGTACAATCTGATGTTTCTTCCATGTTCCTGACACCGGGTCAATCAATTCCCTAGTAATGGTCACTTCGTCCTAAATCTTTGATTTAATCAAATTAAGGGAGTTCTTTAGCCTTTCTGTTACATTTGTTTTTTTTTTTTTTTCATTTCATCCCCTCCCTGCCCTTCGATTTGTCTGGCGAGTGATATGAGGAGGTCTGATTACATAACGTAGGACTCGTAACAAGTGGTTTTAAGTTATTTCATGTTATTTTGTATTCCAGTATTTGTGAATTCAGTTAGTTCCTAAATGGCGATAACAAGCTTAATTTCCAGATGATTTCTTTATGCCTTCAAATTACACAACACAATAATTGTTGCTACGTCAACCAGTATAGGTGTTTGGCGTGGCTATCAGTTTGAGATGTAAATATATCCGAACAAAACCGAAAGATTATGGCCTCTGAGGACAATAAAGCAGAACAACAACTTGTTTAACGTGTTTTTGGAAGTTGAGTAACTTTACTATATATTGCAATTTTTGCAAACTTATGATTTCGTACACTGGCCAAGTAAATGCGAGTGTTCATAAATTTAGAGGTAAAAGAAATTTTTCATCACGCGTTTTTCGATGCAGGAGAGTATAAGATGTTGCCGAATGCCCTAACTAGACGTAGGACTTGAGTCTCACTGGAAAGTATTAAGTTTTGAATCATTCTTTCGCTACTTACCACATGAATGGGAGACAAATATTCCTAATTATATTTAGCTTAATGCTCAGAGATTTCTCCAAACAGTTGCGAACAGACAACACAAAAAGTAATATGCAGAATGGTTTGTTAGACTAATAGCGCTAACCGAATATTTGACTCATAAAACATAATCTTTAAGCATTTTACAAGTCATCTTTTTTTTTTTTCGAGAAGAACATGTCATATGTTATAACGTGCACATTTCCTTGTAGCTAAGTATATGAGAGAAAGAAAGATATGTATGAAGCAAAATCATCCAGATTGGTAATTTGGCACTGTCAGTTAATTGATCACTTGGTTGGTGTAGTAATTCTAATGACAAAATAATATATTCGCTAGAAGAAATTTAAATATTATATAGAAAGTGAAAATAATTAGGAGCAATTGGTTTACCACTTCTGATGTAACAATGAATTTTGTGTTTTGATTTCTGCAATTTTTTCTGGGTTGTACTATAATGTTGCTAGGTGGACAGTTTTGGTTTTTTGGTGTCCTTACCTATTAAAATTTTCTTTTATTTTAAAAATTAATTCTCACGTTTAGGGTTTAACTACTCAGAATGCTGCACCTGGATGCTTGTTTTTTAATGTGTTATTTTAAAACAAATTACTGTAACGGTTTTAAAAATTTATTTAATAAATATATTTTCAAAATAAAACCTTAATTAAAAATATGTATGAAGTTTTTAAAAAATAGAACCAAACAAACAAAAACTATCCATATATTTGCTCAAAGAACAACAGATCACAACCAGTGCACAGGTTAATTAAATAATTTGACAGAAATATATGATAGTGGGCCGCGCCTAATCTCAGGTAAACCAAATTGGAATGAGAAAGACGAGTCCTGGACAGCTGTCATAAAAGAAATGAAAAAAGGGAAAAAAAATTGGGTAGTTTGGCACTATTTATTTTATAGATCAAGAAGTTTGAACGGTACTCATAAACAGTTGCACATTCTAAAAGAGATTGCGGATTGGTCGAAGACTTACTAAAAATAACATCGTTAAAAAAATTGCCAAATTATGTGACATTATATATAGGCATTATTGGCATTAGGAGAGGGAAACGTGTGAAGAAAAGCCCTAATCCCCAACTCCTAGGGTTCTTGAACGTGTGACAGACAAATGCACTGTTAGCATAAATAGTGCTCGAAATTAAATGTTTGAAGGTTAAAATTTGTGAATTTATTGTATGCATTGTACCAAAAATTCCAACAGAAAATTGGTTGAGCGGCTAATTGGAGGGGTCAACATGAGCTCTCTGACAGAACATGGGGAAGTGCTCCTGCTCCACTAATTATCAACGTTCAGAGCGGAACGACTGCAGTTCGTACTGGACACAAACTCAACTTTTCACACTTTTCATCCTTTTGGCTGCTATCGGATTTGATTCAGCAACCCTAGTGTCCAGGCCTACCAAGAGTTTCTGAATTCTTGGGACAAAAGGGATATCACCGTATCAGGGTGCATTGATTGTGGCTCTTTTTTCCACCTCAGCAATATAGTCCATTATTGTTATATAATCTCAGGCTGTTAATGAACCAAAAATTTTAAGAATTTGTGTTTTAGAATGAGTTTTTTTTTTTTTTTGAATAATTAGAATGAGTTTAAAATAAATGGTTAATATAATGCTTATAAATAACCGTCCATTGGGACATATGTATAGTGTTTGTGTGTGACATTAGTATAGTGTTTGTGTGTGTGTTGGATATTAGCATAGTAGCTATATAATTATATATAATTAGTATAGTGTTTGTGTAATGCATTGCATATTAGCATACTAGATATGTAAATATATATACGTTGATTAAAATAATTTGACAGAAATGGATGGCAGCGGGCTCCGCCTCATCCCAGGTGACCCAAACTTGACGGAGAGAGAGACGAGTCCTGGATGGCTGTCATTAAAGAAATAAAAAAACAAAAAAGAAAAAGAAAAAACATGGTAATATGGTACTATTTATATCTTGTAAGTCAAGAAATTTTTTTCGTTTGTACAGTACTCATAAATGGTTGCACCTTCTGGAAGACATTGCGGATTGGTCGAATACTTATTAAAATAAATATCGTTGAAAAAATAATAATAATGCCCAAAAAATGTGACGTAATAAGTAGTGGGAGATGGAAAACGCGCGGACCAAAAAAAGCCCTAATCCCCAAATCTTCTAGGGTTCTTGAAACTCTCCCCTCCATCAACCCCTTTGATCTCTGTCCGACTTTACCCAATTCAGGTAACGACCTCCTCTCCTCCTTCTCCTTCTTCCTCAATTTTCTCCAGCCGACCACCACTAGCTTCTAATGTGATTAATTGATGTTATTTATATATTTTTTTCATGACGTTTTCTTTCAGCAGCAGCGGCAGCAGCATACCATGGTTTCTCGGGCGGACCTTAAAGGTATTTATGAGGGTGCGAAGGCTGGTGCTGCCTGTGCGCTTGTGACTGCTGCCATAGCCGTGGCTGTTACACGGTAATAGGATGGATTTCTCATTTACTTCGTTTTTGTTTCTCTTTCCCCTTTGCTCTTTTGGTTCTACCCATTTTTCCCCCTTCCTCTTTGTTTTCTTTTTTTTTTTTTTTTTTACAGGACGTGTGAATTCGTGTCTGATTTCGTTTCTGAGAAATATTCAAGGTAGAAAACTGCCCCTTTTTTTATAGTTTTGCGATATTATTATACAGCTTTATATCATTTTTTATTTTTTTTGGGAAATTTCGGTGATCATTTGGTGTAGTCATTTTTTTTTTTTTTGTTTTGGAAATTTTCTGGATGATTTTGAGAGTTCCGGAGGTGGTACAGTTTGGTGTAATCATTTTCTTTTCTTTTTTTGGTGGGAAATTTCTGGATGATAGTTTTAAGAGTTCCGGAGGTAGTAAAGTTCGTCCAGGAGGACTTCCCAAACGACGTCCAGGAGACGATGGCGATGATCATTGAAGTTTTAGCAGAAGATCATGTTAACTGATGTTTTGAGATCTGGGACTTTGAATCTGGTTTTTTTTTTTTTTTTTTGTGTGTTATTATTGTTATTGGTTTAATATGCGCATTAAGACTTATTATTTCGTATGGACTTTGTATGGATATTAAGACTTGCTTAGTGGTTTACCTTCCTTTGTACGGTCACAGTTGATTTTTGTATGAGCCATCCGCGTCTAAGCTTGTGATCTTAGCGGGCTTAATTCTCTGGTTGATCATATGAAGACTGTTATTTACCCCCCAAAAAAAAAAAAATGATGTGGCATTAATTGTGGAAAAAAACAAAAATTGATTAACTAAGAACCAAGAAAACGCACTAATGGATTTTAGTAATTATATAAAAAATAATCAAGTGAAAAATGCATTGCATGGATAAGGAAGAATAATACGAAGGTTCTTATAAAAAAGTATGCAGCATGGTAAATGAATACTGTTCCTCATGACCGATATCTGTCCGTGGTATCCATTGATAACTTCTCGTTTGTCCGTGGTATCCATTTGTAACTTGTCATAGGTCACTACTTTTTTTTTTTTTAGTTATCTTGGCTAAATCTGGCCTGTCTATCGCCCCAAACAGTTGCTAGGCAATAAAATTTATTGCCTAAAAAAAAAACCAAATATAAATAAAATGCATGTACATATTCTTAAATGTAAATTTTCATAAACTATTTTTGACAAAAAAATATTTTTCGAACTTTGCGTGCACATTGAGTTTACCAATATCACTAGTATTACATTAAGGGGATGCATTTTGGAGTCGGGTTGCCTCTCATGTTAATTTCAATAATGGATTCAAAATTTTCGTTCTTTTATGAAATTATTTATGTCCCAGATTCAGGAATTCTATCCGTCTAAAAGTTTACTCTTTTCCAATTAGGATCCATCGTGATCATCTAGTCAAACAAGGGATTATTTATTTATTTTGAATGTTGAAGACTTCAACGAGGCTGAAGGTTTTTTTTTTTTTTTTTTTGGGTATCATGCTTAAGGTTGAGTGGTAAATAGAATCGGGGCAGTAAAGATGTTGATTACTTCACATCCTAGATTGGCCTGAAAATCAAAGTTTAATGATGATTTTAAATAGTAAATTAGGTCTCGGGCTTGTGAGTGTTCTAATTTAAAAGTTTTGAAGTTAAAATTTGTAAATTACTTTATGCATTGTACTAAAAATTCGCAAATACAATTGTTTTTAGCCACCATTTTGAGGGATTCAGCTTATTATATCTGTCTACAAATTTAAGCATAGTTTTTTTCTTTTTTTCTTTTTGTTTTTTTGTAAGTTGAAGCATAGTACTTTAGTTATACTAAAATTGATATAACAAAATTCGCAATTGTATACTTAACTAAACCGGGAAAAAAAAGGAATAATTTTAGAAACCTCCCTTGAGGTTTCTAACAATTGCACTTAGCTCCTTTGAACTTTCTGAAATTACACTTACCTCCCTTTTCAATCAGATGTCATTGAAAGGCATGTTAAGCAAGTGTAAAATGACAAATGAACCCTCATGCACCTGTAAGAATGAAATAATGCTTACTGAAGCCACCCAGGAAAATAAAAAAGGACTTCTACCAAAAACAAAAAAAAAAAAGAAAATAGCTCTCATTTCATAAAGCATTCATTTCTAATGCACCAATAGATAGTAAGGATGATACTCGAATTTGAACAATAATTTCATGATTTTATTTGTTTGAATCTTGTGGATAATCTGCATGAACTGCATTGCTCTTTGTAAAATGGTGTCTTTTTTGGTCTATTGATATTTAACTAAAAATGTCTTAGTGTCAATTTTAGCCGTGTGAAATAATAAATTTGTAGCAGTCGGAATAACATGGCCTATAAAGTCAATGATCAATCTTCCCAAGATCAACAAGTTAAAACAGTTGAGGCATGCACGTGATTAGAAGTGGACCAAATTTAAAATTTCTAACTAAAGGTTTCTTATAATCTGTGATTGTTTGGTACTTTTGTTCCTATTATTATTGCTGTAATAATATTGGTGAATACTTTAATAGTTTAACTCTATTTTGTAGTAGTTTTCTGATTGATATTGTAGTGTATTAATCCTTTTTTTTATTGGATTTTTTAAAATCTTGATTTCCTACCAGTTACTGTGTTTGAGCTTGATCACCGGATTTTAATGTAGTTTTAACTTATGCTATTTCTTTTTCGCCATTTGATTTTTGCTTTACCTACGTTGAAAGTATATGGTATAGTATGTTGATGGACCTGTTGAGTTTGTGTCCTAGTTCCATATATTAGTCTCTTGGAGTGATTTGACATTAGTTAAGAACTGTCAGAACAAACTTTTCTTTTCTCTAACATGCCTCAGTTATATTATTATATAAAGGGTAATTTTGGAATGAAATTTGTATCAAATAAGAAAAACTTATTTTTTATAATAAATTATATGACATAGGTTGAACTTGTTACCCAAAATTTCAAAATAAAGGAGGTATGTGTAATTTTAAAAAGTATAATGGAGCTAGGTACAATTGTCAGAAACTTCAAAGGAGGTTTCTGAAATTATCCAAAAAAAAAAAGGCATCTGTCTAAAGATAAACTTTGGTTCACCTGAAAGCCAAAGCTAGGAACTTTTTAAAAAATTCAAACCCATAAGTTGATAAAAAAAAATAATTAAAAGCAACAAATGATTGATTATCAGGCATGAAACATTGGAACCATCTTAAATGTTACCACTACGGAATCCTAAGCATGCATCTCTTGCTCTTTTATTAATTGCAGAAATATTTATTACCTTCTTGAATTGACTTCATTGTGATTTAAGATTCTGGTTCGTATTCTAGTTAAGCATCTTTTTTTTTTTGGTAAGTAAATGTCGTCCCCACCAATAGTTCTTGTCAAAATTAACACTTTTTGAGTTTCTGTACAAAAGTACATAATCACGTCGACATAACAAAGCCATAGTAGTTTTCCAGCTAATTGACCTAAGATTGTAAGAGAAGCAATTGTAATAAATTGTGGATTCTTTTTCTCTAGTAAAAGTCTCATATTATATTTTAAAATTTTGATAATTAGAGAAAAGCACTTTAAAATGGTTATTCAAGAAATTCAAATTAAAATCGTTAAACAGAATTCCTGTTAAAGTATCGTCGGCTTGTTCAGTGTTACATGGTGAGAAGATGGATAAGAGATTTAAACGGGGGGTGAAATGACAAGTTGGTTTTGACAGAAAAAAAATATGATTTCATTGATTTAATACCATTTCTACAAAAATCGGATAGGACGTTTACAAGTCCGGGGCACTGGCACAGCCAACCAACGTTGTATCGCATAGATTACTAATTGATACTAATTAATTAGCATCACAATTTTTTTTAGGCTAGAGCACATGATTATATTAGTTAAAATCCTTAGTGCCATTTTTCCAATGCCAGCCATCAGGAGTTGCCATCCTACATTCATATTTTAATAATTATTTGATTTATCATAACTATGATAAGTGTGAATATAAAATGATAACTTCTAATTGGTAATATTAGAGTTGACACTGAAAAAGATAGCACTGAGGATCTTGTGATTATACGAGATGAAATATTAATTAAATCTGTATATTCAATGATATTCAATCAATTACTAATTGATTGGTGTATCAATCAGTAATTTGTCTGTTTTGCGAGTTTTTGGAGAAATCTTTTGAGTGTTAAGCTAAATATAGTTCCTGAGATAAAATATAGTTGCTAAGATATAAGCAGATTACATTCCATATATAAAAGCTTAACACTCAAAGATTTCTCCAAAAACTCGCAAACAGACAACACGAAAAATAAATACGCAGAATGGTTTGTCATATTTTTGTACTTACCGAATATTTAACCCGTAAATCATCATCTTTAAGCATTTTACATGTCATACGTTAGAACGTGCACATTTCCTTGTAGCTAAGTATATGAGAGAGAGAAAGATATATGTGAAGCTAAATCATTCAGTTAAGATGATCATCAGTTAATTGATCAATTGGGTGGTGTAGTAATTCTAATGACAAACTAATCTATTCCCTAGAAGAAATTTAAATATTATATAGAAAGTGAAAATAATTAGGAGAAATTGGTTTAAATAAAATTGGTTTACCACTTTTGACAATGAACTTTGTGTTTTCGTTTCTGCAATCTTTTCAGGGTTGTACTATAATATTGCTAGGTGACATTCATTAATTAGGAGAAATAATTGATGAATTTAGATAACAATGTTGCCTAGTGGACATAAAATTACCAAGGTGAAAAAACCATTATATTGGCTTATAAAATTCATTAGGCTTGCTGCGTTTGGGATTAATAATGTCAACTATGAACTTAGTCATTCACTAGAGTTCAACATAATAATTTTGCTCAATTAAGATTTCAGTTCCATAACAAGATTAAATATGTGAGACTTATTTTAGTGATTCCATATACTTTTTAATCCTTTCTCATTCAAAACCCTAATACACTTTCTTATTTTATAATTTGGTTTGTCTGAACGACTATCCTGATTCCAAGCACAAGTTTTTTTTTTATTATTAGAAAAATGAGGCTAAATCGAAAAAGTGTATAAAGGCGAAAGAAATAATAGATGTGAAGAGATTTGTATAATAAATTGGATGCCTACGGGAGCATCCATCTCGAAAATTCTTAGAGGGTGATTGGTTTAGGGGAATCGAGAAGGAAAATTCTTAGAGGGTGATTGATTTAGGGGAATCAAGGAGGAAAATGTGTATAAATAGTAATGACACCCATTGTTAATATTTGAAAAATAACTATAACTATCATTCAATCGGAATGAAAATGATTAATTGGGGTTTCTATAATTCCCTCCAAAATATTATTCTATTAAGCACATTAACCTTTTTGAAAGGAATGATACTTATTCCATTCCTAAACCAAACACATTAAGAAAAATCATCAAAACTCAGAATCATAATTGGATTAATGATCTCAGTAATGATAGTAATTAAGGATTTTAAATCAAACGGCCCCTTAATAATGTTATGAGCATTAACAAGAGGTCCAAATTTTTTTTTTTAAATTGAGATTGTGAGTTTTGAACATATATAAGACACTTGTTAATTGGGATGTTAGATGTTAATGTTTTAAAAAAAAAAGTAGAATTAAGTCGAAAGAGGGAAATGTATCAATGAATGCATCGAGAAAAGTGCCTGAATGCAAGTGATAATAATTATGAGTGCCCACATTTATATGATAAATGTGATTACGTCTATGTACCATATGTAATAATGGTTTTTGTAATTTTTTTAGTGATTACTGCTCTCTTTTTAACAACTAATACACTCCCCAATAAATACATTCGCTGTGACGCCGCCCCTGTTCCACTTTCTTCGGCCTCCCTCACCCTTTTCCTTTTTTGGGTAAATGCCTCTCTCCCCCTTTCACTCTACCCGGCCAGTGTTCTAAAGAGTTTTAATTTGGTAAATAATATCCAAATTAAAACTCTTCAGATGTTGTTTAATATTTAATCGATAAGGTCGCACTATTCTCACAACTTTAATGTAATTTTTTTTTTCACAAACTTCTTGTCGGCTTATATATTTTTCGTTGAAATTTTGTGATCTTATAAATAGTTTAGTATTTCTATAAATTATGTAGGTTTTTTTATTTATTAAATTGTGTAGTTTGTTTTGTTAACGTCACCCTTCCAAAAGCAGTTGTGTCACTGCGATGTTCATGTTAAAATTTTTTTATAACTAATTGATTTTATATGAAAATTTTTTTATGTTTGGAAGCCGTTGCCTATTTATTTAGTTTTGCTTTTTTTAATATATATTTTGCACACAAATAAGGAAAAAGTTAAAAATTATTACAAATAATTTGTCACCAACGTGATGGTTGTAATGTAACCCTCATTTCATATGCGTGAATAACTCAAAAGGGAAACATCTTTCTATTTAGAATATGTATTTACCCAAAATACATGAGAAAAAATTGTCATTCCACCATTTGGTAAACCAAATCTAAATGAAATATCTCTTTCTTTTTTTTTATTTTCCGTGATCATATTTAATTATCAAAAATGGGAAATATATATGACTTAGTTACACTGAATTGTTTACAAAAGGTATTGTTTTTCCATTTATTGTGCTCGTAAAATAAACTCTAACATCTTTTGCTTTAAGGTTTACTTTCTTGATAAATATATTTTAATTGTATTATTTAATCAATTGCATGATATAAACACTGATTTTAAATTGTTTAGAAATCATTAGCAATATAAAAATTAATCACAACACACACACACACACACACACACACACATATATATGTTGGCTATAGCTTAATCTATGGAATCTATAACTCGTGTTGTTCATTCAGAGCAGCTGCGGTTAGGTTTTGTATCATATGTTGAGAGGGAATGATGAGAGGAGACGGTAGATGCCCATTGTATAGATTGACAAAAAATATATGCTATGTCACTGAAATCCGTTATAATTATCCATTTATACCTTATGACTTAGGTGCCGTTTGGTAAAACTGAAGTTTGAAATCTGAAATTTAAAATTTAAGTACTAAAAATATTAAGTTGCTGAATTGATAAAGTTATACCTGTTTGATAATTAACTGAATTTATACACTGAATTCAAATATTTTACCTTATTAATATAATTATTTTATCTTAAAAAGTTGAAATAATTTATTGATAAATGCATGAAAAAAGAAGATATTATTTGTTTGTGATAGATAAATGACAATTGTATTTGTGTGTGAGAATGTGGGTGTGAGAGAAAGTATATGCATAGGTGTAAATAGACATGGCCATGGTTCTGGAACCGCCGGTTCCGGTTCCTTAAACTGGTGGAACTAGAACCGCACCATATAGAGCGGTTCTGGAGACGGTTCCGGAACCGGCGGTTCTGGTTATACTTTTTCAAGGAACCAGAACCGCTCTTCATAAACCAGTTCCGGAACAAAAAATGCACATTAAAAAATTATCATATTTTTATTTTATTATTATTTTATGAAGAATTAATGTGTGATATAAATTCTATAAACAAATACATTACATTATCAAATGATGAAAAATATATTACATTTTCAATGGTAAACATTTTAAGTAGAAAAAAAGATACATGATATTTCTTGAATATGATATTTTTTTTATCAAATCTATGCTATTACAATTGAGATTGAATATGAAAATAAATATCAATTACTTAATCATCTTCATTGCTTGCGACAGTACTAGAATCCGTTGTGTTATTGAATTCATCCTCTTCATCATTTTCCATTTCCATCTCTTGTTGTCTATATTCCGCTCTAGTCCAATCATCCACACATGCTTGAATTTCTAGTGATTCAGGACTTAATCTTGACATTGTCTCATCCAAAATACTTCCACCGGCACTAAAAGCTTGTTCCACTGCCACTGTTGATGCTGGAGTTGCTAAAATTTGCTTAGCAATGAGGGAGAGAATAGGATAATTCTCTGATTTTCGTTTCCACCATTCCAGAACTTTGAACTCTTTAGTTAAGCTGCTATCATCATGCTCAAATTTGGTAGTTAGATATGATTCAATTTCCGTACTAATATTAAGTGAACCCTTTTGTCGCTTTGACCTTTGAAAAAGTAATTTATCACCAATTTTAACAGTTCATTTGCCTTTAGGAATGTTACTGGTGTTGCTAGAGGATTCATCCAAAGTACTAGTAGGAAATCGATCACCATAAGCAATAAAAAATTCATTATATAAAGAGCAAATAAGTTCTTTTACTTCAAATACCATTTTATTAATATCATAAGTATAATTATCACTGTCATATATTTGTTCATAATATGAAGACAAATACTCATGCAAACCATCTAATCTGACACGAGGATCAAAAACCGAAGCAACCAAATATATGGGGAGGATATGTTCATAATAGTTAATCCATTTTCTAAACATATCCATAATAGGTTGTTTTAGAACATCATCATTTTTAGCTTCATTTAAACAACCAACGACATTACATGCCTCAGTAAGAAACAAATGAGCAGTAGGATAATATACACCAGACAAAATATAAGAAGCGTCATTAAAAACTGTTAAAACTTCTAAAATTTTATTGCAAACAATCCAATTATGTTCATGCAATATTATGTCGATCATATTAGTTGCAAAAAATGCACATAATAAATCACTATATTTGCTAGATTGGTTGAGTAATTCAAATGTTGAATTCCAACGAGTAGGAACATCTCTTGAAAATCTTTTTGGATTTTTTCCATTAGCTCTACAAAAAGCACTCCATTGTTTCATTAATTTAGGATGTGTCCACAAATAAGAAATTGCTTTTCTAATAGGTTTGATATGATTTTCAAGTGCTTTTAAACCATCTTGTACAGCTAAATTTAAAATATGGCATGCACATCTAATATGAAAAAATTTACCACCTAATTCGGGTTGACAAAGATCTTGTAACTCTCCAATAGAAGCTGTATTTGCAGATGCATGATCGAAACCAATTGAAAATTTTTTTTTACACAAGCCATATTCTCCCAAAATAATACTAATCATTTTAAAAATATTTAGGGCTGTATGAGATTCATCAAAAATACGAAAAGCTATAACTCTTTTTTGTATATTCCACTCGTTATCAATCCAATGACAAGTTATAGCCATATAAGAATGTGTTTGCCAATGATCACTCCAAATATCAGAACAGATAGACACACGACCATCTAAATTTAAAAATAATTGAATTAATTCTTTTTTTCCTTGAGAATAAATATTTTTAAGTGTTCGTCTAAGAGTTGTTCTAGGAACACTTTTAAATTGAGGATTTAAAGCATTTTGACAATATTTTTTAAAACCCAACTTTTCACCAAAACTAAAAGATAAATGTTCAAGAGTTATCATTTTTGCCATTTCATTCCTATTTCTTTCCTCACTATATCGAAATAAAGAAAAGTTAGAAGTAGCAAACCCGGTAATTTGTTGTTGTTTTTTGTCGATGCCATATTCTTGAGGATGAGATGTTCTCATATGCTTGTGATACTTTCCATAGCCATCTCCTATTTTGTATTGGTAACATTTTTGACAAAAATTACATCTTGCTTGAGTTTCACCATTCATGTCAATTTTGGTGAAGTATTTGGTGAAGATATCGGACTTAGGAGCTCGACTTTTTTCTCCTCCGGTTTCAATTGTTTGCTCTTCGAAAATGGCCTCCATACGTTGGCTTTCTTGAGTTGGAACATCAACGTCATCAACTTCAATCCGGTTGACGTTGTATAAAATATTTTTGCCTTTTGAAGATGAACTCCCACCACCAACACTTGCCATTTGACAATAGATAAATAAAAATAAAAAATTTATAAATAATAATTTAATACTTAGAATTATAGATACTAGATAAATTGAATAAACACTAGAATATAAACAACTTGAGAGTGAGCAAATTAGAAAAGAAATAGAGAAATTAGGAGGTAAATAAAGAATTAAGTATATTTGAGATAGAGGAAGAGAAGATAAATTTTGGTGTGAAAGAAAATAAAGAGTTAGGAAATATTTATAGAGAAAATTTATAAATAAAACAAAACAAATGTAACGGCTAATTAACGTTAATTTGTAAAGCCGTTGCATTTTAGCCGTTGCATTTTAAATCCGTTAGAAAGAAACATGTGTCGTCTGTTTCTTTTTTTTTGTCAGAAAAAAAGGAACCGACGTCTGTTTCTTTCTTTCTTAAAGAAAGAAAGAAACAGACGAGAAAGAAACGATTTCTTTCTTTCTGACAAAAGAAACAAATAGACGACACGTGTCTGTCTATTTGTTTCTTTTTGTCTGTTTCTTTCTTTCTTTAAGAAAGAAAGAAACACTATTTTGTCTGTTTCTTTCTTTCTTAAAGAAGGAAAGAAACATTATTTCTTTCTTTCTTTAAGAAGGAAAGAAATAAACAATAATTAATAGAACCATTTTTATTATTTTTTAATTTTTTAATGTTTTTATTTTACGGTTCTGGAACCATTAAAGAATCCATGTATATTTTTTCTCGGTTTGAATATTTTAATTTGTGGCTAAAACAAGATAAATCTTGAGAAGTCGCCAAACCTACCCAGGTGACTAATGTTCTATTGACACAAAGTTAATGTTGAACGTCTGCTAATTTAGCCTAATAGAAAAAAAAATTTCTCCATGGAATAATAAATATAATATGGAATATTCGATGAAAGCAAGAAATTTGAAGTTATTAGTCTCAAGTGAAATTCCACACCTATGAATATTTGAAAAACTTTTAGTTCTGCGACACCTATGAATATCTCCCTTTCTCTCTCTTATTGCAGAGGATGTATGATTTCGTGTCTCAGAAATATTCAAGTAGAAACTTAAACTTCCCCCTTTTTATAGTTCTGCGACATTGTTATTTAGCTTTGCATCATTTTTTTTTCCTTTTTGAAAATTTTGGTTGATTTTTTTTTTTTTTTTTTTTGTTGAATGTTGCGGTGATCATTTGGTCTAATCAAATTCTTTTTTTTTTTTTCAGGGAAAATTTTCTGAATGATGATTTTAATGGTTTTGGATGTAGCAAAGTTCGTCTAGAAGGACTTCCCAATGATGGTTGATTGTTGAAGTTTTGAGATCTGGATGCTTTTATCAGTGACTGTGAATCGTCGATATGCCACTGTCTTTTCCTTTTTTTCGTTGGTGATGTTGGCTTTTTTTTTTTTTTAAATTGATGTTGTTGGCTTTGAATATCAAGACTTTGATTAACAGTTGTTTTTAGGATTATACTGCTCTGGTACGGTGAAACTTGATTTTTACATAAGCCGACGAATTCAATTCTCTCGTTGATGGTATATGAAAACTGCTATTTTAACGATAAAAAATATATATATATGGCACTGATGGTGGGAAAAAAAAAAGGAAACAAAAATAGGTTGACTAAGGAAAAAAAGCCCAAATGCTTTTTAGTAATTATATTAACTAGTCAATCAAATTACTGCGACTAGGTGAAAAATGTTTCACGTGATCGTGTGGTATTAGATCTGGTACATGGGGAAGGAACAAGGAAGAAGAAAACTAGGGTTTTTCCTTCGCCATGTGTTATCTATTCGTTCGATCGTTGATCCCAGATGCTGCCATTAACGGACTTTCGCATCAAGCTCCGTGAGCACCAACCTGCTCCTGTCTCTGTCGTTCCACATTAATCAGCAGCGTACTCCTACCAGTGTGGCCTAGCATTAAACCACAGCCAGTGAGGCTTAGCATTAACCCCAGCGTACTGCTGCCAGTCATTATTTATGCTTGTTAGTTAGTGTTTATAGACGTATTTTTTCAAAGCGTCCACTTACACTCTTTTGAGATATTTTCAACTTGCAAATTGCAATTGTTGTGGTTTTGGAACCATTATAATGGTCCAATTGAATTGTTCTGTTATGTACCACGTTGTAATAACATTGGCTCCATTTGGATATATTTTTTTGACAATTATTTGAGAATTGTTCAGAAATTTTTTTTAATGGTGTTTGGATAAGTGAATATTGTTTGGAAAATTTTTCAACAAAAGTCAACAATTTTTCCTCTCATTTTTTGAATTTTAAAAGTTTTTTGAAAAATTTATGTAAAATGTTCAAAATTTTTCCACAACTTGTTTCACTTTTTACACAGTTATTCACAAAACGTAGCATTTTTTTAACAAATTTTATATAAAAAATAGAAAAAATTGCTACAAACATTTTGAGCTCCATTTTCAATAATAATGGAGTAATGGATACTGGCATCGGACTTCTTAATCTTTCTTTGATTCAAAAGAATAATTCCCACCATTATAGGTTTAACAACTCTGAAGTTGATTCTAACTATCCACTTATTCTCTCAAACAAGATAAAATAAATAAATGAATACCTAAATAAATAAAACACTATATACAAATAACATTGATGTAGTTGTTCTGAAATGCAAAATTAATTTTTATGGATTAAATTTTTCATAAAAAGCATAAAAATTTTATTAAAATTTGCTCACATATGAGTGTATCGATATCACTATTATTTCATTGCAGAAATGTAATCTGTAGTCGGTTTGGCGTCTCAAGTTAATTTCAATCATGGATTCAAATATTTTTTACGAAATTTGTATTCATGCCCCAAGGTCGAAAAACTCTATCCATGTGGACGTTCACTCTCTTCCAATTTTGGTCCATTGTGAGTGAACATCTCGCAATCCACAGAATTTAACCTCAAAACCTTTAAATTTAGAACACTCACTTGCACGATAACTAATTTAGCATTTGAAATCATCATTAAACTATGATTTTCAGACCAATATAGGATGTGAAGCAATCAACATCTTTACTGCCTCAATTCTATTGTTGCTCAGCACTTAAGCATGAAATGAAGTCCTTTTGTCTGGTTGAAGTCTCAAAAGAAAAACAAAGAAAAACTAAACCCTTGCTTTGTTTTAATAGATGTTGACAATGGATCAAAATTGGACAAGAGGTATGAGGTGTCATCATTAAGGGTTTTGCACGAATTGCAGTAAAAATTGTGTTTGCACTGGAGACCACGCTTCACCTTCACCCTCTCATCAAAATTGCTTTTGCTTTTGCTTTTGCTTTTTCATGTTCATTTAAGCAGGTTTCACTGATAGCATTTCCAACCAATAATTTCTCTGTTTTTCTTGTGGCCAACGTAATTTGCTGTTTTGGGATATTTTTGTTTTTTCTTGTGCAGTTATGCCATCACAGTGCATTGATTGTCGTTTATTTTTGTCGATTAGAAATCATTTTTTTCCAACCCCCGCATGTTTTCTTTTTCACTGTACTTACGTTTATTGTTTTCCCCGCATGTTTTTTGTATTCTCATCAATACCCTTCAATACAACTGCTCCTTCACTCTCTGATCTTTTTAGCTGCATTTGATTTTAGTTTTGCTTTTTCAGATTGATTTAAGCAATCCTAACCACATACTGTTTCCCACCAATAGTTTCTCTTTGTTTTCTGGGGTCAAAGTAATTAGCACTTTTGGGAGATTTTGTTTTTTCTTGGGCTATCAGGATGCACTGATTGTCGTTCTTTCACTCATTTAGCAGTACACCCGTCACTAATTTCTCAAATTCATATGAAGACGATTTAAGAGTGATGCTAATTTGGCCAGAGTTGGGAAATAATGTATCTACTTCTGTCACACCCGAAAAAATCGTGAAAGTAAAAAGGGTGTAAAAGGGTGTTAGTGGAGTCGTGACTGTCGCATCCCAAAAAGACGGTATAGTCTAATGACCCTTTCGTGGGGTCGTTGACTGTCCCGTCCCGAAAAGGACGGTCCGGTCTGATGACCCTTTCGAAAATAAAGGTTTTTGGAAAATCGTGCGTGTGTGAGAAAAATCAAGTTTTTAGTAAAAAAATGCATTTTAAGAAAAATGATATTTTAAAAGAAACAAGGCCGGGACTAAAAGTACGACAGGTTTGGCCACATAATTTTTGAAAAAGGGTTTTATTTTAGAAAAAGGAGTCGCCACTTGGTACTGAGTTAGGGTGTACCAAGTCACCCGAAAATCGTTTAAGCAAAATAAAAAGTAAAATTTTTGGAAAAATAATTTAAAACCCTTTTTCGACTCCGGTCTACGAAAAACGAGAGAAAAAGGTCCAGGAGCCACATTTGAAGAAAGGGAAGGCAAAGGCTTGCGCCTAAGGCACCCTTTTCAACCTAACCGAGGCTAGTTGCAAGGTTTAATCAAAATTTTCTTAATTAACCCTAAATTCTATCGCGTTTTGGATGTATTTATATGAATGCAAATCCTAAGTCTAAATATGGATATCGGGAGGGTCGGAATGTTCCGTCGAGGCTTGGTCGGATTTATCGCATTAATTGCGAAACCCGAGTCGAGACCTCAAGGGAGTCACGAGTTTTATGCAAAATGTGATGCAAAAAGAAAAAAAAATAATAATATATAGTAAGTGAAGAAAGAAGTTGGGTATGCAACATGACGGGTGCGGGGGACTAATAACTCGTGACTAAATGTTTCTACTCGCGGAGGGGGAAACGGCCTGTACGCCACCGCTTCCCACATGGGTAGACGACTATTTTTAATCGAATCGCACAAATGTCCTAAAGTTTAAATGAAATGCAACCTAGATGCCATGCATGTTTAAAATGTGTCAAAATAATAATAATAAATAATAAGAATAATAGTAATAATAAAATCATGCCAAATGAAAAGAAAACTAAAAGTGTGAAGTGGGATGTAAAATGCACACGAATGTACCTAACACTAAAATGTCCTAAGGGTCTAGCGTTGGACTAGCCCATTCTAAAAGTCCCACTAGCATTGGACTAGCGGGAAAGAAAGAAGCCACAACTAGCGTTGGACTAGTGTGGTAACGGAATACTATAAATTATGAATTAAACATTAAAGCATGAATTAAAAGTAAATTAGACATATATAAGCATATAAGATCACATAGGAGCACATAACACATAAGCATAATATTCTAGATGCAAAAATCTTAAAGAAAGCGGTAAAAAAAAAATAAAAATAAATACATAAGCACGCAAATGCAAATAAACCCTAACTATTACACCAGGGGGGCTTGATTTACAATTTAAGGGGGAAATTAAAATGCCCTATCTATTACACTTTCTATCTAATTACACAATTTTTACTAAAATATGATAAAAATAACCTAACTATTACATTGACTAGCTAAATACAAAAATATTATATTTTTCATCAAAAATAATAAAATTTAAAATTAAATAACACAAAATAAATAAATACGCAAAAAGTGCATAAAATAAGAAACGCATAAAAAAATGCATAAAATATCACATTAGAGCATGTTGGAGCACATAAAGGAAAAATAATGAGAGATCGGGATACCTCTTTGAAGACCCAGTACTAATACTAATCAAAATGAACAAACAAGTCAAGGTACCATTATATATAAAGAAATAAAGGCTAAGAATGTAAAATACTGACAAAATAATGCTAAAAATATAGACTCTATAAAACTAAAGGTTTAAAAAGCGAATTCACACAAATCTATTGGCCAAATAATAAATTCAAGTAAGCATGGGGCACAATTATAAATTAACACTGATTGGAAGGGGGCAAAAATAAAATTCCAATAGGTTTGGGACACAATTTGAAACTTATGGGACCTAACTGCAAGAATGTAAAATATAAGGAGGCAATCTATAATTCTAAAGGGCTTAATTGCAGAAAATAAGAAGTTCATGGAAATAATAAAAAACTGTCTAGGAGTTCCCGGAGACTTAAATGTTAAGTATCTATTTTATAAAAAAAACAGAAAAAGGAATACCAAAACTAAAGACCCAAAATGTAATTATCCCTTGTATAATAAAACTAGAGAACGAAATTGCCCAACTAAAATTTACATTAATTCAAATGACTATACTAATTAATTAAATTAAGAATTGAACTAAATTAAGATCAGAAGGTACACAAGAATTAAAACTGAAGCAAAATTAGCATCAAGAAAGTAAATCCCAATTTTCCATTTTTCATTCTTTTGTCGTTTCTTTCATACAGTCCCTTGCCCCAGCTTTCCATTTCCTTCAAATACTTTCACTTTGTTTTTCTCTTCTCTTCCCTTCACTCTGTTTCTTTCTGTTCCTCTCTTATTCTACTCTATTCTCTTTACTCTCCCTCGATCTTTCTCTCTCTCTGTATGTATCTCAATCTCTTCTTTTTCCCTCAATCCTTTCTCTCTCTCTCGCATTTCCTTCGGTCTTTATAGCTCATTGCTCTCTCTTGTTTCTATCTTTTCCGGATTTCCCCTGCTTCCCCTTTCCCTCCTTCCTCTTGCGTTCTGCTTCTTCCTCCTCCCTTTCTAATTTCTCTCTATTTTATTCTCTTTTTCTCTCAATCCTGTTTTGCATCTCTAGCTCCTGTCTCTCCCCTTCCCTCGTTTTTCTCTCCGGATCGCATTTCTGATTCTTTCTGTTTCAGCGACAGCCTAGGGGATTTGGGGCTGCTGGTGTTGTGGGAATGACGTGCTGTATTTCAGGTGATTTGGAATGTTAACAGTCTGGTGTTTATTGTTTTTTATGGTTTGTGCTGCTGGATTCTAGTTTGTCTGATTATTTTCTTTTGCAGGCAATTTGGTGTGATCGTGGGGTTTCGATGGTAAAGTGATATGGGGGGTGGTTCAATTGATGGGCTAAGGCGATGGATGGTGGCTCATGACAGTGACAAAGGGAGGAATGGGAGGTACAACTGGTAAGGGGTTGTGTTGTGGTGGTGAGGGGCAATGGAGAATGGCGGAGCTAAGTGATAGGGGAGTAGTGGGCTTGAGACTCATTTTGCGTGACCTGGGATTTGGATTGGCTGGGCAGTGGCAATGGGGTTTGGCTGGGCAGTGGAATTGTCGTTGGAGTGACGGCTGATGAAGTCGGCTGATGATTGTGAAATTGTAATTGAATTTTTGACTTATTCGACTCTGTATTGTGTGTGTCTATTTGTTGACTGTGTGTGTGCAGGTATTGAGAGTGATAATCGTGAATCTGTGTGTGGTCATTGGGTAGTGGTGGAGTTGGGCTATTTTTGGTGGTGGAAATTGGTGGTGATTCTTATGGCTTGGTGAAGACTGAAATTGACGGTTGTTTCTGGTTGTGGTGGTTTAGTGGGTATTGATTGTTGGAATTGCTATTGGGAGTCTAATGGAGGGTATGCAGGTGATATGGCGTGGAGGAGACAGGGGACTGGTTTAAGTCGATTGGGGTTGTTGGTGGGGTTGGGCAGGTGAAGAATTAGGTGGTTGTGTTGAGGTTCTGGCGATGGTTTGCTGCATTTTTCTGTAGGTTTTGAGCTATTGAATCTGGTGAAAATTGCGTTGATTGGCTTATGGAGGTTATTTTGAGGTGAATTGTGGTGTGATTCCGAAGACGAATTGGATGGGTTTTTTTTTTTTTTTGTAAATTGTAAGCTCTTGAATCTGTGTGTGTAGTCTCTCTCTGTGTGTGAGTTGTGAAATTGACGTTTGGTGAAGAATTGTTGGTGAATTGGGGATATTGTCCTGGTGGGTTTTAAGTCTGTTAATTGGCCTGAGGATGAACCGTTTTTGAGTCTGGTAGAATAGGTGGTCAGATGGTGGTAGATGGCGGTGAGGTGGTAGTAGACGGTGGTGAGGTGGCGGAGAAGGGAGGAGGGAGAGACGGTGAGACGTTGAACGAAATCTCAAGAACAAATAAGCTAGCCAGATAAACAAGAACCCAAAAACCAAAACAGAAAATCAAGAAAAATAGAACAGGAAGTATTTCAGAATCAACAAAATCAGGAACAAATTCCAAAAGAAAACTCAATTACAATTCCAAAAGAAAACTCAATTACAATTCCAAATAATCAAATTTACATAAAGAAATGGAAGAAAAACAAATCAAAACAAGAGGAAGAACCTACCTTTTGAAACTGGAGATTGGATGAACAGTGGTGAGAGGAATCGTTGATGAAGATGAACAGTACCGTACTCGATGAACAGTAACCGGAAACCAAAAAAAAATAAGGAAGTGGCTTTTGTGTGTTTTTTGTGATGTGAAGTGTGTGTGTTTTGATCTAAAAAGTCACAAAAGAAGAAGTGTTTTTAGGGTCCCTTTTTTTCCTCCTAAGTGGGGTATTTATACTGCACTTGTCTTGTTGGCCAAGAATACTGTAAAATAACAGAAATGCTACCGGTATTAAAAATGCTAATTTTATTAAAAAATATTTTTTAACCTCAAAATTAAAATTAATACAAAGAATCTGACAGAAATCTCTAAATTTTCAAAAAGAATTCATATTAGATTTAAGAAATAAAAACTAGAGTTCAAAACTGATAAGAACGCGCTCGGGGTGTAAAATGTCGGTTTTGCCCCTGAACAATGAAAATTTGTAGAAAAATAGCTATTGACCCCAAAAAATCATCAAAAATTACAAATAAGGTTAAAAAACTAGAAAAGGCATTTACGACTCAAAATTTTGACAAAAAATGAACTTAGATTGTAAAATGACGATTTTGCCCTTGGGCAATGAAAATTCATAGAAAAATAGTTATTGTTCTCAGAAAATTATCAAAAATTACAAATAAGTTTAAAACACTAGAAAAAGCATTTGCGACTCAAAATTTGACAAAAAAATGAACTTAGATTGTAAAATGACGATTTTGCCCTTGGGCAATGAAAATTCACAGAAAAAATAGTTATTGTTCTCAGAAAATTATCAAAAATTACAAATAATTTTAAAACACTGAAAAATGCATTTTTGACTCAAAATTGGTGAAAAATGAATTTAATTTGTAAAAATGACGATTTTGCCCTCGGGCAATGAAAATTCTCGGAAAAATAATTATCGACCTCAAAAATTACCAAAAAACTAAAATAAGTTTAAAACACTGAAAAATGCATTTTTTACTCAAAATTGGTGAAAAATGAATTTAAATTGTAAAATGACGATTTTGCCCTCAACTAGTACAAAAAAATAAAAAAATACCAATTAAATTCAGAAAAATCATAAGAAATTAAAAAATTTACATAAAAGTAAAAATATGAATTTAAAACCCCCAAAAATTGATAGAAAAATATTTACAGATAAAATTACTATTTTGCCCCCCAAATTATGGAAAAATTAAAAAATTTGTCCCAAAAGTGTAAACATGCCCCCCCAATGTTTGAAAATAAATGGTGTGTCAAAATTTGGTGTCTACAACTTCATATCCCAGATCGGTTTGAAATTCATAGTTTAATGATCATTTCAAGTAGTAAATTAGGTCTCGTACAAGTGAGTGTTCTAGATTTAAAAGTTTTGGGGTTAAAATTTGTGAATTACTATATGCATTGTACTAAAAATTCCTACGTACGAATTGTTTTTATCACTTAATATATTTGTTGTGCAAATTTAAGCATACTGTTTAATTTATACTAAAATTGACATAACATAATTCACATTTGCATAATTTCTGAAATTGGAGAAAATATCGTCTGTCCAAAGATCAATTTGGTTTCACCTGAAAGCCAGAGCTATGAACTGTTTAAAAAATTCAAACACATAAGTTGATGAAAAAATAATAAACACAACAAATAATTTATTATTAGGCATGAAACATTGAAACCATCTTAAATATTAACATTATCGAATATTAAGCATGCATCACTTGCTCTTTTTGCAATTGCAGAAATATTTATTACCTTGTTGAATTGACCTCATTGTGATTTCCCATTCTAGTTTGTGTTCTAATGAATCACTCTTTTTTTTTCGTAAGTGCATCGTGTCACCACAAATAGTATTTGTCAAAATCAACGCTTTTTATTTTTCCTGTACAAAGAGTACATATTGATATAGCGAAGTCAGAGTAATTTTCAACCTGATTGATCTAAGATCGTGGAGAAACAATTGTAATAAATTGTGGATTCTTTTTCTCTTGTAATAGTCTCATATTATATCTGGAAAAAGAATAATAACTAAAGACAAGCACACTAACATATGTTTATTAAAGAAATTCAAATTCAAATCGTTAAACAGAATTCCTGTTAAAGTATCCTCGGCTTATTTAGTGTTACATGGTGAGAAGATGGATATGAGATTTAAGAGGTTGAGGTGACAAGTTTGGTTTTTGACAGAAAAAAATGATTTTATTGATTTAAAACCATTTCTACGAAAACGGGATTGGCCGTAATAGGAAACCGTGGACAAGGACTGCCCAGGTAATTATACATTGGAAGTCGAGTAACTTTATTATATATTGCAATTTTTGCAAATTTATGATTTTATACACTGCATAAGCGCACTGCCCATGTAAATATTAATGTTATGCACTCAAAAAACTTTCCATTTTACGTTTCCGATGCAAGAGAGTGTAAGATGTTGCAGAATGCCTAACTAGACGTTGATATTCAATCTCATGGAAAAGTATGAGATAGCATCATACTTCTAGTTGAGACTGGAGATTGAGAGGGAGAGAGAGAGAGAGAGAGAGAGAGAGAGAGAGAGAGAGAGATGATAGATATTGGTAAATCTTTTCGCTACTTGCCACCACGAATTCAGACAACCAACGTTGCCTAGTGGATATGAAAAGTTATTAGGCTTTGATACATTTGGTTAATAATGTCAACTATGAACTTAGTCAATCACTAGAGTTCAACAGGATAATTTTGCACGATTAGGATTTCAGTTCCATAATATGTGTAGCGAGAATAAGAAATCACCTGCCTTTTCTACTGGGGCTTAAATCGAACAAGTAAACAAAGCACATGTAATGTCGTTTCATTAATCATGCATAAGAAAACTCTGTAGAAATGGGAAACAAGAAATGTTAAAGTGACTATTGGACATTTTAATTTCTTGCTTTTTGTATCACAAGTCTTCATTTCCAAGATAGACAAAAACTCAATTATTCAGTATACATCCTCTGAAAATGCAATTGATCACCTAGCATTGGCACAAATTTGATCCTGCTCGGTATTAGCATCAAATTCTTTATTGCTAAATCATTACTTTGTTTAATTGAAATTCTCCCCTTCTTGCCTTAAGCAATGCACAAATTCTGATTGTCCTATTAGAGAAAGTTTTCTATCCTTGAGTCATATAGTACATTTTTGAACGTATATTATGTCCAATATATCGTGGAAATATGCATCTTAAGCTACTTAGTTGCTAGCGGCAAGAAAGAGGATTCTTTGGGATATCATAGGATTCTCCCTCCATGCTGACTGATTTACTAGATGGACGAGAAAGAATATTTCTCTAAGTACCAGGTAGGAAAGGATACTGGTGATTCGCAAGAATTTCTCGGTGTCGGTTGCGCAGCTATCTAAGTTGTAAGGCTTTTTTTTTTTTTTCAATTTCTTGTAAAAAAGAAAGTTCCTCGCTGGTGTGATCTCAGTACGTAATTCTGACGAACAATTCTAGATTCAACAACAGCTGTGCATGGATATACTTCTGTAGCCCTATCGAGATAAAAGAATATTCCTCTGGATAAAATAAATGGTTTTGGTATGCAGAATATTCATGTGAGACATTTAATTGCTTTTATTGTTTTTTTTAGTTGCTTTTATTGAAGACGCAGGTTTGGTTCCACGACTTTTACAAAAACTAGAGAATACAATATATATATATATATATATATATATAATAGTAAATAACAATGTTAAAAATTGTAACTTGATTTTTAGTTGTAGACAAATTTTGACCATATAAGAGTTATTATTACCTACAACCAAGCACCTCCGTTTTGAAACTTGGACCAAATCTGCCGGTTGGATTGGAAACAAGTTAAGCATCCGATCCGAGTAATTTGAAAAAAATAGAATTTGAAAAAAAAGGTCAAAAATTGAGTTTGATCGGGTCTGACCGGGAAAAAACAGGATTTGACTCGAAAAAACTGGATTTTTTAAATGTTTTTGACTAGTTATGATTTTTTTGGGACTCGTTGACCATTTTTAACTCTTGACTAACAACTAAAACCGAACAAAAAGAACAAAATTAATAGGTATATATAATATACATACCTATATTTACATATATAAACATATGACATATTTATGACGTCATTCGGTTCGATTCGAGTTGACCCCCGGTTGAATCCATTGATCCCTGACCCCTAATCTCATCTGAGTCGATACCCGGTCTGAGTCTGAAAACATATAGCCAAAGCACAAGCTTTTTATTATTAAAAAAATTGAGGCTAAATCGAAAAAGTTTCAAAATGCGAAAGAAATAATAAATCTGAAAGGATGTGTATAATAAATTGTATGCCTTAATGAAAGAAAGGGGAGCATTCATCACAAAAATTCTTAATAATGTTATGAGTGTTAACAAGAGGTCCAGATGTTATTTTTTTCAAAAAAAAGGGATAATGAGTTGTGAACATATATAATGCATTTACATTTCCATATGTGTGTGTATAAATATATAGATAAACACATATACACACATATATACATAGACATACATATATATATAGGTATGTGCATTTATATACATATGTATATTAAGTTTTCCAAAAAGTCTTGAGACACTTGTTAATTGAGATTTTAAATGTTAATGTTTTGGAAAAATAAAATGAAGTCGAAAAAGTGATAGTGTAATGCATCCAGAAAGTGCCTGAATGCAAGTGACAAAAATTATGAGCGGGTGTATGATATATGTGATTACGTCTATGTACTATATGTGATAACGGCTTTTGTAATTTTTTTATACCTATTATATATTTGAAAGTGGTAGGAGTTGATATAACCTCTTGAAAGCACCAAGTGTAAACCCGAAAATTTTAAGAATTTTGTTTTAGAATGAATTTAAAATACATGGTTTATATAATTTCTATAAATACCTTCCACTGTGACATTAGCATAGTGTGTTGTGTATGTGTGCATAGGGTTGTCATCGGTCTGGGTCTAGACCCGAACCCGACCTAGACTCGTTGATTTTTTTCCGAGTCCAAGTAGGAATAAAATTTTGTTTACCCAGACGCGGACCCATTTTTTCCTAATAAAAAACGGGGCCGAATCTGAAATGTTGTATTCCGACCCGGACCCAACTCGGAGCCATTTATATATATAATAATTATAAATTATATATACGTATTTTAAATTTTTAATACATAATACCCAATACATAACAATTATAATATATATATACACACATATTTTATACTTCTAATACTCAATACTTAATAAATAATAATTGTAAAATACATAAAAATATTTTATATTTTCAAGACCTGGATCCGACCCGAATGGACCCTGACCCGTATGGACCCAAATTCGGGATACCAAATGCAAGACCCGTTGGGTCCCAAGTTCGGGTCCAAAACATTCAATTCTGCCTCGAACCCGACCCGTTGACAACCCTATGCGTGCATGTATGAATTATAATTACAATTGTCTAGATGAAGTTGTATGGTGGTTCTACCTTATTTTCTCTTTTCCCATTTAAAAAAAAATGTCTTAATATCCATTTTGTAATGTATACGCTCACATTCATCATCTCCGTCCATTTAGGAACTTCCTTACAATTAATACTCTAACATAACAAGGCAAACAAGCCACTAATGAGGGTCATAAACGTTTGGTTATTAATGTAATGTGGGTTGCATTGCAACTATTATGTTGATGCAATGATAAGTTAATTGTAATAATTCTTTCCAACTTGGCCCTAATCTTTTTTTCTTTTTTAATTGCATTGTAGTTTTTCTAAAGATATGCTAATATTTGTATGGAAAGAGTTTATTGCACTCCATATTTTGATTAATACACTCCACTTTAAATTTTTTTGAATAAAAAAACCCTTACTGTTTGAGTTTATTATGTTGGTATAAAAATTATGAGTGTTATAGCTCTTGTTTATATTGGTATAGACGGAGTTCATCAATAAAAAATAAGAATATATAAATTACTGCCTTTTTTGTGTGCAAAATATAAAATTTTCAGAATCAAATAAACACGCAATGACTCCTAAAATTCACAACAATTTCACATAAAATCAATTAATTTTAGAAAAAATTCACATGAAAATTTCAATTACAAAACCGCTTTTGTAAGTATGCAATTAATGAGAAAAACTACATAATTTATAGAAAAATTACAGAAACTTCACAACAAATATATAAACACCTGAGAATTATATAAATACGACTACCTTGGAAAATGTGTCATTACTAAAAAAATAAAAAAATTTAATTATTATTAAACAACATCCAAAAATTTTCGTAAAACCCTAGTTTTCCTGTATCATTTATATTACTTGCATTTATGGGAGGATTTGGACATAATTTATCGGAGCATTTAAAAAATTGAATGAGTGCTCAAACAAAAAACAAAAGTGGAGAAGTGACACGTGGATTTGGGTGAGGTATTCTTATTGAATAATTCGACCCACAAACATTTGTAGTTTTGTTTCACTCATTCACATTCAAACACAAATTTTATTCATTGAATAATTAATCCAGTAAATTGTAAGAAAAATTAAGTATTTCACTTAGGTTTATGAAGAGTAAATTGTATGAAAAATCAAATGTACGTTAGTGAGTGACTTTGATATTAGTGTGTGCAAAAGATGTGTTTGATCATTTTCTTTGTGTGTGTTTTAATCTCTTTTCTTCTTCTTCTCCTTTCTCTCTCTCTTTTTTTTTTGTCGGGGTTGGCGGGTTGACTCGCTATCTTGTGACGGGTCAAGTTCGGATTGGTAGGTCGGCTTGGGTTTAGGTTGCCTGTTAACCCGTCAACCCGAAACTCGACCCGATTGCCACCCTTAATTATAGTAATGATATCCATTCTAGGTACTTAACCAAACACGTGTATTAGAATCGGCGGTTTCATTCCAAACCCAATGATTCTGATTCTGATTCTTAGGTGTAAACCAAACGTCGCCTTAGCATTTGTCGACTTTTTATTTATTTATTAATTTCAGTATCCACTTACACTCTTTTCAAATATTTTCAAATTGCAATTGTTGTGGTTTTGGTTCCACCCTACTACTTTCTTTACCAAATTTCAATTTCAATAATAAGATATTAATGGAAGGTTCAGAATCATTACAATGGTCAATCGAATTATCCTATTGACGTACCGTGTTGTGATAACATTGGCTCCATTTGGATATTATTTTTTCAAAATTGTTGACTTTGTGTTTGAATTGGTAGAAAATTTTTTGGCCTAAAGTCAAAAAAAAAAATTCACCTTTCTATTGGTCAAATTTTCTGTTCAAAATTGACCGCCAAGTGTTTTCATCTTGAATTTTAATTTTTTTTTTCAAATTCAAATATTTTTTACTTTTTGACTGTTATTGGACGTCCGTCTTATAACGAGTGTCCAATATTCTACTTCCATTGCTATCCTATAGGACGCTTGCATTGTAAAGAGCGTCTGGTGCTAGTGCTCATTATTTCATTGCTACTCTATATGGAGTGAAAAATATTCGTAGCAATTTTTTCTTTTTTTAATAGAATTTGAAGGAAAAAAATACTATATTTTGTGAATAATTGTGTAAAAAAACAGAACAAGTTATTTCAACAATTCAAACACTTTTCGAAATAATTATATACCATCTAAACAAGTTGTTTAAAAAATTTTCAAAATTCAAATACTTTATCACTTGTTCAAAAAGTCAAACAAAATCTTATAAATAATTATTCTGAATAATTTTCTCCAAAAAAATCATAACTAAACGGAGCCATTGTAATTAACAAGTTCGTAAAATATTACAAAAAAATTATAAATATTTTATATAAAATATGTAACAAACTAAACCTGTCAGTCGGTGACATTTTAAAACTTTCTTTTTTTGGTCAGTTTTGCGAAGTCTAGCCTGAATATTGCACCAAACCGTTGGCAGGCAATCAATTCTTACGTTTAAGGTTTAACTACTGAGAAACTATCCATTCATTTATTCTCTCGTAGAACAAAAGATCACATCCAGTGCACAGGTTAATTAAATAATTTGACAGAAATAGGCTCGCTTCATCCCAGGTAGCTGTCATTAAAGAAATAAAAAAGGGAAAAAATTGGTAATTTGGCACTATTTATTTTATAGATCAAGAAGTTTAAACGGTACTCATAAATAGTTGCACCTTCTAAAAGAGATTGCGGATTGGTCGAATACTTATTAAAAAAAATATCGTTAAAAAAATTGCCAAATTATGTGACATTATATATAGGCATTATAGGCAGTAGGAGAGGGAAACGCGTAAGAAAAAGCCCTACTCCCCAAATCCTAGGGTTCTTGAAACGTGTGAGAGACAAATGCACTGTTCGCATAAATAGCGTTCAAAATTAAATGTTTGAAGGTTAAAATTTGTGAATTAATTTTGTGCATTGGACCAAAAATCTCAACAGAAAATTGTTTGAGCCGCTAATTGGAGGGGTCAACATGATTCTCTGATAGAACATGGGGAATTGCTCCTACTCCACTAATTATCACCCTTCAGAGCGGAACGACTGCACTTCGTACTGGATACAAACTTCTCCTTTCACACTTTCATCTTTTTGGGTGCTTGCAGATTGATTCAGCAACTCTAGTGTCCAGACCTACCAATAGTTTATTTTCGTTTTCTTGGGACCAAAGTAATGGGCAGTTTTGGGAGATTTTGTTTTTTCTTGGCTGTATCACCATATCAGAGTGCAGTGATTGGGGTTCTTTCCCCCACCTTAGCAATGCAGTCCGTCCATTGTGTTGGCAAGCATATATAATCTTAGGTTATTAATTAACCAAGATATTTGCACTTCAGCTACATTTTTGTTTGGATTTGGATGATAATTTGGATAACGATTCCCTTAATGCTACTATAGCGTTTGATAAATTGAGTGCATCAAAGACGTGACTGAATGCAAGGAATAATAATTGTGAGTGTCTACATTCATATGCTAAATGTGACTGCTCCAATCCAGCATATATATGTAATAACGCTTTTTGTAATTCTTTTAATATTTATTGTACATTTAGAACTTTTGAAAACCTCATTAAAAGCACCAAATATCAAACTGAAAAACTTTAAGAATTTGTTCTTTAAAATGAGTTTAAAATATAAATTTGCAATTTTTGCAAATTTATGATTTTATACACTGGACAAGCGTTGCCTATGTAAATATAATGTTATGCACTTAAAAAACTTTCCATCACACGTCTCCAATGCAAGAGAGTATAAGATGTTGCAGAATGCCTAACTAGATGTTGAAATTCAGTCTCATGGGAAACTACAAGATAGCATCATTCTTCTAGTTGATTGAGAGAGAGAGAGAGAGAGAGAGAGAGAGAGAGAGAGAGAGAGAGCGGGAGAGAGAGAGAGAGAGAGTGATTATTGATATTGGTAAATCTTTTCGCTTCTTGCCACTATGAATTCAGATAACTAATATTACCCAGTGGATATGAAATTATCAAATGACAAAACCATTATAGTTGGGCTTATAAAAGTCATTAGGCTTGTTTCTCAAAAAAAAAAAAAAGGAAAAAAAAATCATTCGGCTTGTTACATTTGCTTAATAATGTTAACTAATGAACTTAGCCAATCACTAGAGTTCAACATGATAATTTTGCACAACTAGGATTTCAGTTCCATAAAATGTAAGACCTATATTTTGAAGATGTGTGGCAAGAACAAGAAACCACCTGCCTTTTCTACTGGGGCCTAAATCGAACAAGTAAACAAAGCACATGTAATGTTGTTACATTAATCATGCATAAGAAAACTCTGCAGGGGTGGGAAACAAGAAATGTTAAAGTGAGTATTAGACATTTTAATTTCTTGCTCCTTGATCACGAGTCTTCATTTTCCAAGATAGACAAAAACTCAATTATTCAGTACACATCCTCTGAAAATGGAAGTGATCACTTAGCATTGGCACAAATTTGATCCTGCTTGGTGTTAGTACCAAATTCTTGATGGCTAAGTCATTAATTTATTGAATTGAAAATTCTACCCTCCTGGCTCTAAGCATTGCACAAATTCTGATTTTCTTATTAGGAATAGTTTTCTATCCTTGAGTCATGTAGTACATTTTTGGACATATATTATATGCAATATATCCTGGGAAAATATGCAACTTAAGGTAGTTAGTTGCTAGAGGCAACTAAGAGGATTCTTGGAATATCATAGGTTTCTTCCTGCATGCTGAATGCTTCACTAGATGGATAAGAAAGAATATTTCTCTATCTGGTAGGAAAGGATACTGGTGATCTGCAAGAATTTTTTGGTGCCGGTTATGTAGCTGTCTAAATTGTAAGACTTTTTTTTTTCTTGTAAAAAGAAAATTCCTCGCTGGTGTAATCCCAGTATGTAATTCTGACGAACAATTCTTGATTCACCAACAGAGTATACAAGAGGTTGTGTATATGGATATACTCCTGTAGGCCCTATTGAGATGAAAGAATATTCCTCTGGATAAAATAAATTTTTTTGGTAGACAGAATATTCATTTGAGTGATTTAGTGCTTTTATTGAAGAAGCAGGTTGATTCTCACGACTCTAGCAAATACTGGAGAATACCATATTGGAAAATAACATTGTTAAAGATTGTAAGTTAATTTTTAGTCACATACAAAACTTGACACTATGAGAGTTATTAACACCTACAAACTCTTGAGCTTATCGAATCGGTAACCTGTACTACTGACTTTCTTACATAAATATTTATCGATTTACACTTAATGTTTTTAATTGTATTACAGACCTTAGGAACCCTATTTCTATTTCCCAGTAAACTACGTGTAACCTCCTCTCCTCTTTCCCCTTCACCCCTTATGGGGAAAGAACTTTTACTGACATTTTTATTACTCGATTTTATATTTCATTTTAAATTAGGATTTCAGGTTTAGAGTTTAAGGTGTAGGGTTTAGAGTGTCCAATTTAAGGTTTTAAATTAGATCAAGAAAATTACAATGGCTTGGCTTTTTATTTGTTAAGGGAAATTGTAGTTGACTTCTATTTGTTAAGAACGAACGTCATTTTGAACTCTTTTATTTTTTTAGTAAGTTAGGATAATGTATGACTCTTTTGGAATTAAGTTAAGTAAATAATAATTAAGTAAAATTTTTTTTAATAAGTTCGGATTATATGAGACTCTTTTGAAATTATGTTAAGTTGGTTTTTCAAAGGGTAATCAGTTACATTAGAAGTCCATAACGCAGAGTATCACAGCGTCTTTTAAGCTATTGTTATTTTATATAATATTACAGCAAAGTGCCTTCGAGCTTTATTTGGAGTAGTTTCCCTTCTTCTTATTTTCTGCCCTCCTCCAGTGGTCCGGGTTCGAATCCTACCCTCTCCCTTTTCCAAAATTCCCCTTCCCTTGTAATAGTATAGCTTTTCTAAAAAAAAAAAAAAGAAGGGAGATAGAAGACGTCTTTAGAATTTGATGGGCAAATACTAGGCAAAACAGTATAAGTTTTCTCAAAAAAAATTAAAAAAGGAAATAGAAGACGTCTTTAGAATTTGATGGGACAAAAACCAGGTAAAACCAAGTCATAACGACAAAGTATGTAACATACTGGTTAATGGTTTATGGGTACTAGTGAACTAGCCCGTAGAACCTTATAACAAAATTATGTAAATGCAAGAAAGAACAAAAAAGAAAAAAAAAGGAGCAAATTATCACCAGTTTAAAAGAGTGAGTATAGCTAATTAGGAAATTATCACTAGTTTGCCTATATTACATTTTTAGATAAAACGCTTTTAAGCTTTTCTAAAGCACTTCCAACTTCTATACTGATGAGAAATGGATTAAAAATGCACATAAAAAAGTGCCCAGCTTTCCTTCTTACAACAAACAGGCATCTAATTTAGGACCTGCACACATACATACAAAATTCGACCTCAAAACATTCACAGATGAAAAAAACATAAAGAGTTGACCATGCACCCCAAAAAGTAAAGAGATTGAAGATGAAGACGTTGACATTAAAATAGATTTAAGATATTCGGAGAACAGTGTGCTTGCGTGGCTGTTTACTTTCTTTATTTTAATGATTCCATATATTTTCTAATCCTTTCTTATTCCAAACTCTAAATACACCTTCTTATTTTATAATTCGGTTTGTCTAAACGACTATCCTGATTCCCAAGCACAAGTTTTATTATTTAAAAAATGAGGCTAAATCGAAAAAGTGTCCAAATGCGAAAGAAAAATAAATGTGAAGAGATGTGCATAATGAATTGTATTAATGCAAGCAATGGGAGCATTCATCACAAAATTCTTAATAATGTTATGAGTGTTAACAAGAGGCCCAGATGTTATTTTTTCAAAAAAAAAAAAAGGATAATGAGTTGAGAACATATATAATGCATGTACATATACATATGTGTGTGTATAAATTTATAGCTAAACACATAAATACATGGACAACATACATACATGAATGTATGTGTGTGTATATATACATATATACATATATACACATATATATACATGTGTGTGCATGTATGTATATATGTATATAAATATATAGATAAACACATATATACATATATATACATGTATATATGTGTGTGTGTATGCATATACATATACATATGTATGTATATGCATAGATACATACACACACACATATATATCTATATACATGTATATATGTATATATTTGTATATTTGTATATATTTGTATATTTATACACGTATGTATATACATGTATATATGTCTATACATACACACACGTGTATATATAGATGTGTATATATACACGTCTGTGTGCATAGATATATGTGTGTGTGTATGTGTATGTATATACATATATATACATGGATATATAAATATATAGATAAACACATATATACATATACACATCTACATACACATATATGTATATGTATATACATATATACATATATTTGTATATATGTATATACATATACATATATACATATATACACATACGTGTATATATATGTACACATACGTATACATATATATATGTATGTATATACATGTATACATGCAAATATATATATGTATATATACGTAAATACACACATATATATGTGTGTGTGTGTATCTACGTATATATATGTATGTATATAGAGATATATATTTAGATACCCACACACACACACACATATATATATGTATGTATGTGTGTCTCCAAGTGGGATCAAATGACCCCATCTAAAATTTAAAAATCCACATATATTATACAGATAACTCTAATTAAATTTTAAAAATTCATATATTTTATATAGATGAACTCTTGCGTGACCCTTTACAAAAATAGATTTTGGGGTCAAAATTTTAATTAATAAATTTAGAAAACCAAAAAGTTAAAATAACATTCTCAAAGTGGATGGCTGTCCTACACAAAAACAAATAACTCAAAAGACAAACATAACAGGAGAGACCGGAGGCATGTCTCTGCCTCACGTTTTTCTTTTGTCTTATTCTATCTTGAATTTTCTTGTTCCTTTCTGCTAAAATTTCATTTGCAGACTTCCGTTGTGAATTTGTCATGATCTAAAGTTAAAACATTTCGTATCATCTTTCCTCATTTCTCCTATTGAAGTCAAGCACCGCTTAGTAAGTAAGTATTGCACTAATCTTGGCAATAATTCTTTTTCTTTTTCTTTTCTTTTTTTGGATTTTTGGTTTAGTTTATCTCTTGTTTATTTTCTTCAATTTGATTATGTTATTTTTTGGTCTTTTTATGTAAATCTTTTTTTATATTTACTTTCTCAATTAGATATCATGAAACTATAATTTAATTATGAATTTATTTCTCAATTTTAAGGATGGTAAGATTGAATTCTAATTAAGAATCATTGGGCATACCTGAACTAAATATGAATTGGAGATTGATTAAATCGAACATGATTAGCAACAATAAAATAACCAAGAAGTAGTTTTGCTACTATGAGTATACTTTATATTCTCTTTCAACTGGAATGGTATATTGAAGATTCATTTAAATTATGAATTTGAAATTTTGAACTATTATTATATACATTTGCAAGTGACCTTGGACTTTAGAAATAAAGCTTAAAGTAATTTTGGTCATCCTTCTTTTCTTTTCTTTTTTTTCCTTTTTTTGAATGGGCTATGTATTTGTACTCAACCTTAATATATTATCAAATACTAAAATTCATGTTTATAATACTAAAGTGAGTTATTTTACAATTTTTATTTGTAACAGGCTATGGAAAAGTTTCTTAAAAGGAAACCCATAGAAGATTAAATCGCTAGTGATTTGCAAAATATTTTGAAAAATTAAGAAAAATTTTTTAAAAGGAAACACATAGAAGATTAAGTTGCCAGTGGTTTGTAAAATATTTTTAAAACTCCATCTAATTTAGTTGGTCTTTTCTTAGATCCGAGTTACGTGTTAAGATCTCTGGGTATGACCCACCTAATCAAGATAAAGTATGAAGAGCATATTTATTAAGAGGGCCTTGTCAACCTTGTCATCATAAATATTAATTATGTTCAAAAAAAGGAAAAAAAAGTAAACATGCAGTATTAATTATTTAATCCTGCCTGATTACAGTGTTCGTAATTTGGTTATGGTCATCAAGATGGAAACGAACTAGTTTTGAACACATTAATTGCGCTGTAAAGCAGAAAATAGGAGTACTATTGGTGATCTTGAGTGCAGAAATGGTCCTCAATTCTACATTAATTGTTCAGATATTCTCAGACAATGCAATTAAAAAATTAATCCTCAATTTTTTTTTCTTCTTCACATTTATGTGGGCCACTCCTAATTCATTTTGTTTTCACTTGTTAGTATTCACATGGGTATAGGCCTCACAATTTGAGATTTGGCCATTTTTCACAAATTGGAGGCAGTGTAACTTCTTAGCATTTTGGTGTAAATCTTCAACATTTTGATGTAACTAATTTTTCTTTCAAAAAAACCACATTGTTTTTAACATTTCTTCACTTCAAATTTGGTCCAAATGGCAACATATAAGCCATTCATAAATCATGGTCATCAACTTGTGATAAATGAAAACTGTGAGGCCCCTAATCTGTATTCACATGTATTCACTTTAATTGAGAACCTAAAGAAAACTTTTTATCCGGATCATTTAGAAAATTGCATAAATGGACAAATAGAAAAACAAAAAGAAGGGGTAGCACGTGACTAGGGTTGGGTTGAGTCCTAACATTCTATTTTTGATTTAGTAATTGACACTGTCACCAGCACAATACTCAACTCTCTACTCTCTACCTAATAGCCATGTCCTTCTTCATCAGGCTTCTTATTGTCAATTGGTTGTTGCTCCATCGTCGACTAACAACCACCGCTCCCCCGTCACCTCTACTACCATCCCACCCTCACCACAAGCCCCATAAATCTAGAAGTCCTTACAAGTTAGACTTAAAAAATTATTTTCATCTCACTACATATGCTGGTTTGCTGGTCTCTTGCTTCGGCATAATTTACCTCCCAGAGAAAGGTGACGTTAGAGTTGTAAGGGTCATTGCTAAAAGTTTTTTGAAACATCCACAATGAAATTATTAGTGGAGGGTCTGGAGACTTGGTGAAGATGAACGAAAAATTTCATAAAATGGAAGCTCAGCAGAAAGAGTTTGATAATGAGAAGATAAAGTTACAAAAGGCAGACGCACAAATTTTGGCATAGAAGGCCACGTTGGCTGAGGAATTAAAAAGCCTCCAGGGCATGAAAAAGCTAAGAAGGGACTTGAAGGATAAGGGTGAAAGAATGGATATTATTATGGTTCTTCAAATATGGGATTTTGGGTAGCTAGGTAAAATGTGGTTTTCTAGAATCCTGATTTGATTATGGTTTTGGTCACAGAAAGAGTTTTTAGTTTAAAAAATGAGAGTTTTGATTTTCTTCGATCTATGAAGCAGGCTCAATGTTTTGGTAAGAAATGGGTTTTAGCAGATTTGGTTACAATTGTCTGTTAATGAAGAAAACCTTTTGGTAGTACTACTGTTCACAGTTTGGATTTCCACTTATTGCTTATCTTACTACATAATATAACCTGATTGCTCCTAAAAATCTACCCCCAGATGTTTGAGTTCTGCTTTGAAATTCTATCTACATGCTTGTAATTAGTACTCGCAATTAAATTACAATAAGCAAGTTCTACCTAGTTCATTACATTTGGATTTCAATATTAGCAGCAGGTATATTTGTGGTAAAAAAAAAGAAAAACAATTTAGTGTGGGACCTACAAGCTCATTTTGAGATTTTAGTTAGGCTTGCAAACTTTCCTATTATGTTTCCGTTCTGTTTTCTTTTTTCATATTTCACCTATTTTAGTTGATTTTTAAGTAAGTTATGACCCAAATTTCACACGTAGACTTATTAATTCTGGTTGTCCAGCTGATTTGACAACTCCATTGGATCTTTATTTAAGCGAAAAATGGGACAATCTTAGTCTTGGGAATTATAATCTGGGTTTTTGAGTAATTGGAACAACATAAAATTTGGCTCTTTTTGTCCTCCCACCCCCCTTACAAATTGAATTAAGCCTGAGGCATATGCTTGTGAATGTTTTGTGCATTATGATTTATGACTTTTGTTTTGTTTCAATATGTTGAGAGAAAATAAAGGCAACTACTAGTTACAAAATTTGGAAGCTGAGTGAAAAATATAGGACCCAAAAAAAAAAGAATGAATTTAAGATCACTGGTATTCATAATATCAGTGCACAAGTTAATTAGGGGGCATTTGGTAAAAGGGGTTTGGGGTTGGGAATGGGATTGAAACCCATATTAAGAGTTTGGAGTTGGGGGATAGGATTTGGGATTTGGGAATGAATTCTAAAAATTTGGGTTTTGCCAAAACCCAACCATTTTGGGAGGTTTTGTCAAAACCCAAATTTGATTCCCAAATTCACATGCACACACACACATAAATACATATACATATACATATACATATACATATACACACACATGCTCACACACACACACACATATTTATTTCTATATATACACACACATATACATATATATATACCTACATATATATGTACACTTGCATACATATACATACATACATATATATATTTATTTCTATACACACACACACATATACATATACATATACCTATGTATATATGTACATGTACATATACATATACATATACATACATACATACATACATAAATACAAACATCTATATTTATATGTTTATAAATATATTTATATTTATTTACTTACTTATTTATATATTTATTTATTTATTTATATTTGTTTATAAACACACACGCACACACATATACATATACCTACGTAGATATGTACACGTACATATGCATACATATACATACATACATACATACATACATATATTTATTTATAAATATATTTATATTTATTTATTTACTTATTTATTTATTTATTTATATATTTATTTATTTATATATACACACATACATATACATATACCTACATATATATTTACACGTACATATACATACATACATACATATATATTTATTTATAAATATATTTATATTTATTTATTTACTTATTTATATATTTATATATTTATTCATTTATATACACACACGCACATATACATATACCTCCGTAGATATGTACATGTACATATGCATACATACATATCCATACATACATACATACATACATACATACATATATTTATTTATAAATATATTTATATTTATTTATTTACTTATTTATTTATTTATTTATTTATATATACACACGCACATATACATATACTTACGTAGATATGTACACGTACATATGCATACATACATATACATACATACATACATACAGATATTTACTTATAAATATATTTATATTTATTTATTTACTTATTTATTTATATACACACACACATATATATTTTTATAAATATATTCATATTTATTTATTTACTTATTTATATATTTATTATTTGTATACACACACATATACATATACCTACGTATATATGTACATGTACACATACATACATACGTACATACATACATATATGTAAATATATTTATATTTATTTACTTACTTATTTTTATATATTTATTGATTTATATATAATTATATATATGTATTTATTTATTTATTTACTTATATATACACACACATATACATATACCTACATATATCTATACATGTACATATATATGTGTGTGTGTATATATTTATTTATATATTTATATATATTTTTATATTTATTTATATATTTATATATGAACACACGCATATACATACATGTACATACATATATATATTTATTTATTTACTAATTTATATATTTTTATTTATTTATATAAAATTATATATATTATATATGTATTTACTTATTTATTTACTTATATATACACACACATGTAGATATATATGCATACATATACATATGTGTGTGTGTGTGTGTATTTATTTATATATTTTTATATATTTATATATTTATTTATATTGATATGTATTTATATATATACACACACATATACAAATACCTATATAGATATGTACACATTCATATGCATACATACATATACATACACGTATATATATATATATCTATTTATATATATACATTTATATATATACACACACAAATACATATACATATAGTAATGATACCCATTCCAGGTACTAAACCAAACAGTAATTATAGTAATGATACCCATTCTAGGTATTGAACCAAACACATGTATTGAAACTGCGGGTATCATTCCAAACCCATGAGTAATGATTCCGATTCCGATTCCGATTCCCGAGTGCAAACCAAACGCCCCCTTAAATAATTTGACAGAAGCAAAAGGGTGATGGGCCCTGCCTTATCTCAGGAAAACCAAACTTGAAAGAGAAGAATGGTGTTGTCCTTGGAGAAATTAGAGAAACAAAAAAGGCAAAAAATACTTGGTAAAATTAGGCACGATTTATTGTACAGATCAACAAGCATTTTTTTTTTTTTTGTACAATGCTCATAAACAGCTGAACCTTCCAGAACAGATTGCCGGATTGGTCGAATACTTATTAAAAAAAATCTTTAAAAAAATTCCCGAATAACGGACAACCTAAGAAAAAAGCTTTCATCCTCACAGGTATACAGAAGTAAGGTGGTTACCGTGATAAGTTTGGTGAAAAAATGGTATATAGCAATCCAATGGGTACATTCAGCCGTTGGAATTAT
>JAMWEH010001399.1:0-28672 GCA_024721245.1 Mitragyna speciosa | reverse complement strand
AAAAATTACTACTAAAATTTGAACGGCTAAATAGCTTGGAGATATTACACTTGGGTTTGATTGCACAGAGGAAAAAAAAAATTAATTTTGTACTCGTCCTAAAATTGCCATTACAAACGAAAAGGACCAATACTATCAATTAAAATGAAATTGTTTAATTGAGGTCTCTATTAACTCTTCCAAAATACTACTCCATCAAACCTATTAACTCTTCATGTAAAAATGACGTGCATTCTATTACTGAATCAAATATGTTGGGGTAATTGTCAAAACCTATATTCAAAGTAGCAATAATAATATTTATAGTGATAGTGATTGAGAAATTTGAACCAAACCCCTCCTAAGAGTTTATTAATGTACTTATAATTCATTAGTGTTTTTAGTTGCACTGCGTACCTTATGACCATAAAATAATTTTTGTTCGTTTGATATAATCTTCTTGTCGCATAAATCGGAATTCTTTATTTTGTACGATTATTTACGTATCTTTTATTCCTATTTTTCACCTTCTCTTTCTTTTATAATTTGATAACTTAGTAGAATTTAGCTACAGCTGAGTTGGTTTCACAGCAGCTATTTATTTATCTAACTTCGTTGTCTATTGAATCCTTTTTTTTTTTTTGGAAAGGAATCTGGAAATCTTTTAAATATTTACAATTATTTAATCCTATTTAAACCCATTCCATTTTTTTTAAAGATTCTTGCTTTAAAATAATTCTTATAAGCACTCTGTGACAAGTCTTTATCAATAAGCACTCCTCCTCTCGCTTTCTCTTTGTAAAGCTTAATTCACCCTTACTAGTAGGAACATTAAAATGCTTTTAATGGTTTATGTTTAATAATCTGGGATAAAAAAGTTTTCCTTTGGAAGATCAAAATGTCATCATAACATGAAGGGAAAAAAAATAACCACATTCAAACAGAAGAAAAAAATAAAAATTCAAAGCAAGCGTTCTCTGATTTATTCACTATCTCTGATGTCAGTTTTCAAGGTGACGGGTCCTTTTTTACTGCCAATCCCACTACGGATCATTATGGGAAAAAGAAAGAAATGAATAAAGACTTTCCCAATGAATATTGAAGAAAATAGTAAGCCGAGACCATCTTAAATTGGTAACTCTTGACCTTCGATGTCCCAAACAAAATTTTGTACCATCCCAGGCTACAAAGTTCTTTGCTTGCACGCAAACTCCAATATTTACGTAATGCTAATCATGAGAAAATTTGACCTTGATGTTCAGGCCTCTGATGGAGTGGGAATAATGTAATCTCCGCAGCAAAGTCAAGTTTTTTTCTATATGAAGTAGTACGTTGTATTTGTTTGTTACGATTCCAAGTGATTGCTTTTTATATGGTTGTTAAATTAATATCAACTATTAAGTGATTGTGGTTTCTATTTGTTTGTTGAAGTTATGCACATTTATCCTTGAATTTCAGTCAGATAACAATTTAAAATTAATTTAATCATACATTTTCTTGTTGTCAGTCACGTGCATTAATTAATCAAATTTTAAACCATTATATTCCCCATTTAATCACCTATTAATCAAAAGTTTACCTCTATTCCACTAAGTATCAGAAGAGAGGGGTTTTTGTAGACTAGTGTTTAGATTCATGAAAAGTCAATGCGGGGAAAAGAAATCACTTTTTCACATTACTTTGAAATGTCGACTAAGACGATAGAGAGTGTAATATCCTTTTTTAGGATAATTATACATTTTTTGGTTAAAAGTACATGCCAGAAATATACAAATTATTCTTAAGGATAATAGCCGTGTTTTCTTACTTGGGATGACAGGTTGGCTCTCTCTTACTTACCGGGTGTATGTTAAGTGCTTCGAAATTTAAATATACAATGAGCACATGATATGACTACGAAATATTATGTGCTTCCACACATTTTATATATGATATACATATATAAAATTCCTGATATTTATTTTTGTGATTCTACAATTTTGAAGGAAAAAAAAATTGTGAATCATATATTGGAACTAGAAATGGCAAATGGGAGGGATTTGGGAGGGATTTAATTGGGACTGTGAAATATGAGCCATACCCAAACAGTTCCATATTTTTTATGGGATCAATATGAGCGGGACTAAAATGGGTTAGTCCCATTTTGATACTGCCCAAATATCCGATAAATCACATTTTATATTTTTTAAAACTATCTTTTCCTTATTAATCAATTACTTTCTTTTTTTAATACCATTTAGTTATTTTTTAGTTTAACCTTAATATTTCCTTTTTTTATATCATTTATATTTTTAGTTTATTAACCTCAATAAATTTCCAACTTTTTTGGTTTTTAGATTATTCTTTTTTAGATCTCATTTTTTAATGCTTTCCAACCTTTCAATTATAAGATTGATTTGTCTGATTTTCTACTGTGGTTTAACACTTGGTTTTGAATGAAAATTAATTAAGGAACATCTTGTGCACTTGTTTCTGAATTATATTTACTTTTTAACCTATAAAATTAATATGAAAATATTTTAAATTTAAAATTAAGTGAAAAATCAATTGGATATTGGCTAGCTGGACGACGAATACGGATGCCATTCAACTAGCTGATTCACTAATTACTCTGATTTCAAGAACACTGGTTTAGGGGTGAGGTGAGCGAGATAGAGTTAAATATGAGGAAGATAGAGTAAAAAATTATACTCATTCAAAAAAAAAAAAAAAGAAATCCTTTCATCTAAGATTTATGGTAAATATGAGATTTTTTGGTTAATCTAACTACACAACATAATACTCTTTTTAACTTCCTGTACTGACTAAATACATTTTTTTTATTTGTCAATTTAATCACTTGGCATTATTAATAAAGTTTTTAAATTTGGGAAAATAAAATGTATACACAATTTGACTTTAATTATCCCTCCTTGCTTAACCACATTACATAAGTTTTTTGTTTTCAATTTCCAAGTTTATTTAAGAATCCTTTTGTGTGCTGTAAGCATAATGTGCTATGTGCTTGTCATCAAAAGTTGAAAAACATAGAATACTGACAATTGACCAAAAAAAAAGTGCAGGTTGAAATCAAGTCTCAAATGAAGACGCCAAAAAAAAAAAAATTATATGTAGCTTGGCCAATTCAATCATATTAACGTTTTCAATTCTTTATCTTCTATTCATAATTCTAAGTAACCACTAAAACTTTGAAATCAATCCAAAAGCTGGATTTATGACGGTGAATCCTCCATCAAGCATAAGATTCCTGTCTACTCAGGATCCTTGCCTCCTCACTAGCCAAATAAACAGAGCATTGGCCATACAAATTCCTTCATTTCGATTTGGGTATGGGAATCCCAAATAATTCCCAAATATACCCACATTTAATTGGGTATATATGAGCCTAATCCCAAATCATTAGTACCCATCCTACCCATATTTAATATGGGTATGGGATTCCCATGAGGCTTGGGACTGATTGCCAAGGCTGAATCGAATCTCTACACCTTAAGTCCAGTCAAGAATTAGAAAGTAGTTACTTTCTCTAGCACATTGCTTCCTCCTTTAATTCGGACTTGTCCCTGACAATTTACAATAAGTAATAAGCAGTTCATTTGAAATTTAAAAAATGATTTCTAAATGCAATCCTTTAGTTGTTTTGAAAATCCACCTTTAGATTTTCAAAATATTACAAAAAAAAAAAAAACTTGTCTTCAATTTTTTGTTTTTAACAAAATTTCTAAAATTAACACTTTAATTATATTTCAAATAAATTATCTATATAACTTATTTTAGGATATTATCCCTTTTACACAAAATCCTGCAAACCTTTTCAGTAACTAGCTATATAAAAATTTGTGCCTTTGCACTTCTCAAATTTAGAGAAGAACTTAAGGGGTGTTTGCTTTAGAAGGATCAAGGAAGGGAATGGGTGTGAATAGTAATGATACCTACTGTTGATGTTTGAAAAACAACTATCACTATCTTTCGATTGGAAAGAAAGTACTTAATTGAGGTCTCTATTACTCTTCCAAAATACTACTCCATCAAATCTATTAATACTTCATGTAGAAATGATGCCTATTTTTATCACTAAACCAAACATGTTGGGGGTAATCGTTAAAACTTATATTAATCGTAGTATTAATGATATTTATAGTGATAGTAACTGAGAAATTTGAACCAAATAACTTCTTAGATTTTATTAATGTATTTATAACTTTGTTTTCCATTGAATCCTCCTTTTTTTTGTTTGGTTGTTGAAAGGAAACTGGAAATCTTTTAAATGTACTACAATTATTTAATCCAATTTAAGCCCATTCCATTTTTTGTTTAAGATTCTTGCTTTAAAATAATTCTTATAAGCACTTTGTAACAAGCCTTTGTGAAGTCTCTAAAACAAATCTCGTGCTTTTGGATTTGACTAATAAGCACTCCTCCTCCCACTTTCTCTTTGTAAAGCTTAAATTCACCCTTACTAGTAGGAACATTAAAATGCTTCTGATGGTTTATTTTAAACAATCAGGGATAAACAAATTTTATTTTTGAGGATTAAAATGTCATCATGTAAAGAATGAAGACTTCTAGAAGAAACCAGTGGAAGGAGCAAAGGGCGGGAAACAAGTGAGGGCTCATTAGCAGCTTGTTAACATGGCAAGAAGTGGCAGTTAGGAGGTTGCAGTTAGGAGTGAGGACATAGTTAGTTAGTTAGTTAGTGACTGAATAAGGGAATTGAGCTTATAAAAAGGAGAGGGGGGAGCTGAATTGTAAGGGTTGTCGATTGTTGCAATCTCATTGTGTTCTCATCTTAAATAAATTTCCCTTTTCATCTCATTCTTTCTTTCTTGATTCTCTCTTTATTCTGTTCATTCTTGCTTCATTTTTCTCTCAATTTCTCCAATTCATTACAAATTGGTATTAGAGCCACTGGTCCTTGGACTCAGTAGCTTGAAACGACATCAATGGCAGACGGCACCCGATTCAAGGTGGTGGAAGATCAACTTTATAAACAAGAAGCCAGATTACAGTTGTTTCTGGACCTATAATGGGGATAAAAGAGAATTAGAAGATAAGGTAAATTCCATGGAACAGAAGATAGATACAATGGTGACAGACATGAAAAGTTTCATGGCAGCCATGACTCTTCAATTCAATAATCTAAAGAACCCTATAGGAGAAAGAAGCCTCTTGGGGACCCCTAGATCAGTAGGAAGGGTAGGAGAGATGAGCAGAGGAGAAAAAGAGGATACAGTTCATTTCCCTATAAGAACTCTAAAGGTTGAATTTTTCACTTTCACACGTCAAAATCCCATGGAATGGATCCGAAAAGGAAATAAATATTTTCAACTATACCAAATCAGCAGCTGCCAGAGGATGGATATTGCTGAAATGTACATAGAGATTAAGGCAAATTCATGGCTGTAAAGTTATAAAAAGGACCACGAGACACTGGAATGGGAGAAATTTCGTGAAAATTTGGTTATGAGGTTTTGGGAATGTGGCCAAGAAGATGCAGTAGAAGAATTTAACAAATAAGGCAAACGTCATTAGTTATAGCTTACCAAGAAAGATTTAAAGAATTGAAAGCAACCATACAAATCAAGGTTCTAGGGGTTATCAGAAGCCTGTATATTTCAAGCTTTTTAAGTGGTCTTCAAGAAGAAATAAAGGTTTTAGTCAAGATGCACAAACTTGCAACATTGATGGAAGCCTTCCAAATGGCCAAGTTGTAGGAAATAGGTTTCAGATAGGTCGGACAAGCAAGGAGAAGATTGGAAAGGGGCCTCCTAGTTCCTATTCCTCTTAACCAGTGATCAAGAAACCTAGTGAACCAATCTTCAAGAAAATTTTACTTGATGAATTCCAGTACAGAAGAACTCACAATTTGTGCTTTAGGTGTGGAGAAAAATTTAGCCCAGGGTAAAATTGTAGGCAAAAGGGAGTTCATATAATAGTGAAAGATAAATCAAACTCAGAAGTAGAAAATCAGGAAATGGAAGGAGAGTTCATAGAGTATCAAGGAAAACCAAAGAATAAGAATGTGGAGTTGGCCCAACACTCGATGACTGGAGAAATGCTTTCCATAACAATTGAATTGGAGGGTATCATTCAAGAACACAAGATTAGAATCTTGTTAGATGGAGGGAGTACCCATTGCTTTCTCGCTTTGCTAAGAAATTCCCTAAAATGGTTCAGTCCCTCAAACACTTCAAAGTACGGACAGCTGATGGGAAGGTGATGATCTATAACAAGTGGATACCCTAACTGCAGTGGAAGATGCAAGGGAATTCATTCACTCGTAAGGTATATATACTAGAACTAAAGCCATAAAATTTAATCTTAGGAGTGAATTGGATATGGGCATACAGCCTTATGACCTTCGATTTCAAGAAACTGAGTATCACTTTTGATAAAGAAAGAAAATAGGTTAGATTACACGGAGATAAGGATCATATGGCTATGCCCATAAAGATAAGAGAAACAGGAGCATTGGAACAAAAAGATACAGAAAGCCCTACAGCAGTGCTATATACTTAAGCTACTAGGGCCCCAGGTAACATCTGTTCCTGATTCCCTTGATATATTGCTCAGTGAATATGATGACATCTTTGTAGAACCAAAATCCCTTCCCCAGCCTAGAAAATACGATCACTAGAATCTACTAAAGTTAGGAGCCAAACCTTTCATTATCACCATACAAATACCCATACATCCAAAAAAAAAATGAAATAGAAAAACAATTCACAGAAATGTTAGATAGTGGAATCATTCAAACCAACCATAGTTCCTTTGCTTCTCAAATCTTACTGGTCAAAAAGAAAGATGGTAGTTGGAGGTTTTGCATTGATTACAGATAACTCAATGAACTTACTGTTAATGACAAATTTTCCATTCTCTTGATAATTGATATGCTAGATTAGCTTTATGGAGCTCAAATCTTCTAAAATATTAATCTGAGAGCAGGTTATCATCAAATTAGAATACATCCCAATGATGTTATAAAAACAACTTTCAGAACTCATGTAAGAAATTATAAATTTTTGGTGATGCCTTTTGCCCTCACCAATACTCCTACGACCTTCCAAGCTGTTATGAACTCCATATTTAAACCATATCTCAAAAGATTTGTGCTAGTCTTCTTTGATAACATACTCATATGTTGCTAGGACCTAATCAACCACCTAACACACCTTAAACTTGTCGGAGATATTCTCAGGAAACATATCTTGTATGCAAAAAAAGTCTAAATATTCATTTGGGCAATCACAAGTAGAATATCTAGGACATATAATAATTGGAGAAAAGGTAAAAGTTGACCTTGCCAAGGTAGAGAGTCTAACATCTTGGCCAGTGCCCACTGATTTGAAGTCATTAAGGAGATTTTAGGCTTAACAGGGTATTACATAAGATTTGTGAAGAGCTATGGTGATATAGCTAGGCCTCTAAATGATTTTTTAAGAAAGATGCCTTTAAATGGAATGAGGGTGCTCAGCTGGCCTTTCAAAAGTTGAAAAAGGTCATGAGTCATACTCTTGTGTTGGCCTTTCTAGATTTTTCAAAAACCTTTTTTCTTGAGACTGATGCTAGTCAAAGGGCTATGAATGCTGTACTGATCAAGAAAGAAAACCAAGCTTTGGGACCAAAAAATCAAGCAATGTCCATTTATGAGAAAGACTTATTAGCTATGATCTTAGCAGTAGCTAAATGAAGACATTATTTGTTGAGGGGTCATTTTGTGATGAAGACTGATCACCAGAGTTTAAAGCATTTATTGGAGCAGTAAATCACTACTCCTCTGCAATAAAAGTGGATAGCTAAGCTCATGGGTTTGGATTATGAAATTCAATACAGGAAAAGAAAGGATAATATAGTTGCAAGCGCCCTCTCTAGGAGAGAAGAGTAGACAGAAATAATTCAGTATATGGAGGTGCACTTATTGTCCTATGTTAAGCTAGTATGACTGGAAGAGGTGGTGAGACTTACTATGAGGATACTATGTCACAAGACCTGAGGCTTAATCTAGCAAGTGCTGTTACAAAGGTGCCTGACTATTCCTATAATCAAGGAAATATCATATTTAAGGGGAGAGCGTATGTGGGCCTAAAGACTAATCTTAGGCAAAAATTGATTGCAAGTATGCATGAGTGATTTCTGGTAGGACATGCAGGAAACCAAGGAACTTGCCAGAGGATGAAGAGCTATTTCTTTTAGCCAAGAATGAAGAACGAGGTAGAAAATTTTTGTGCAAACCTGTGAAATTTTTAAGATTAGCGAAGCTGAAAATTATAAGTAGCCAGGGCTATTATAGCCCCTCCCTGTAACAGAACAAGTCTGGCAACACATCTCAATAGATTTCATTGAGGGTTTGCCAAAATTTGTTGGTTATGATGTTATCTATGTAGTTGTTTACAGGTTTACTAAGTATGGTCATTTTATGGCTATTACTTCCACATACATAGCCAGAAGTGTAGCTCAATTGATCTTTGAAGAAATCTTCAAATTGTATGGTTTACTTTAGAGCATAACTTCTAACAGAGATAAGGCTTTCACCAGTGTCTTTTGGCAAGAATTATTTGGCAAATACGGATCTCAATTATAGTTTTCTGCCTACCATCTACAAATAAATGGCCAAACTAAAAGGGTTAATAGATGTGTAGAAACCTATTTGAGATGTAAGTGCTTCCAGTAACAACACCAATGGAGGAGGTGTTTGCTAGCTGCAGAATAGTGGTACAATATAAAGTTCCCCACAACTCTCCAAATGTCTCCATTTCAGGCCCTTTATGGCTATTCTCTAAGACAATTAAACCTCAAATCCAGTACTTCAACAGTGGCAGCTATAGAGGATTGGATAGCAGAAAGAGTCAATTGGAATATGATATTAAAGGATAACTTGACCAAGGCTTAGCACCGAATGAAACAGGCAGCTGATCTGCATAGGAGTGAAAATGAGCTTTAATGTGGGAGATTTGGTCTACCTGAAGCTCCAACCTTATAGACAAACGTCTGTAGCTATCAGGAGAAACCTTAAGTTAGCTTCCAAATATTATAGGCCTTACAAAGTATTGTAGAAGATTGGAGCAGCAGTATACAAGTTAGAACTTCCTGAAGGAGCTACCATTTACCCAGTTTTTCATGTGTTTCTGTGAAAAAAATCTCCTAAAGGAGCTCCTAGTAAAATAGAACAGCCGCAATTGATAGATGAAGGTACTGTTCAGGTGGCACCTATCAAGGTTTTAGATAGGAGGACATTCCAGAGAAAAGGATAGAAGGTAGACCAAATTTTGGTACAATGGCTTAACATGACATTGGAGGATGCCACATGGGAAGATTCATCCTTTATTCATAAACAATTCCTCTTCTTCCAAGGTAATATCAATCCCAGGGATTAGGATTGAATGAGGGGGAGGTATTGTAAAGAATGAAGACTTCTAGAAGAAACCTGTAGAAGGAGCAAAGGGCAGGAAGCAAGTGCGGGCTCATTAGCAGCCTGCTAACGTGGCAAGGAGTGGCAGTTAGGAGGTTGCAGTTAGGAGTGAGGATATAGTTAGTTAGTTAGTGATTGAATAAGGGAATTGAGCTTATAAAAAGGGGGGAGCTAAATTGTAAGGGTTGTCGATTGTTGTAATCTCATTGTGTTCTCATCTGAAATAAACTTCCCCTTTCATCTCATTCTTTCTTTCTTGATTCTCTCTTTATTTTGTTCATTCTTGCTTCATTTTTCTCTCAATTTCTCCAATTCATTACAGATCATAACATGAAAGGGAAAAAATCACCACATTCAAACAGGAGAGAAAAATAAAAATTCAAAGCAAGCATTCTCTTATTTATTCACCATCTCTGATGTTAGTTTTCAAGGTGACAGGTTCTTTTTCACTACCAATCCCACTACAGATCATTTTAGGAAAAAGAAAGAAATGAATAAAGACTTTCCAAATGAATATGGAAGAAAACAGTAAGCCGAGACTATCTTAAATTGGTAACTTTTGAATGTAATGAAGAAGATTTTTCCAATAGTTCATCTTAACTGTGCAAACATAGGACTTGATATCATAGTTTTTCTTGCTTAATTAAGAAAATAGAAAGATGAAAAGGATTTGGTTTGACATTTGGAAGTTTGATGATTGAGTTAGTAGCTGGTGGTAGAGAAAAACATTTGAATTTGTTGTGTCAAGTGATTAATATAGCTGTAAATTAATTATTAATTAAGTCTTGATTTGGCTTGGATATTAATTAATAGGTAGTTTGATCATTTTATAAGTTGATCAAGTTAATTGACATAATGATTAATGAATTCAGTAGTTTGGGTTACGGTCTTAATTTAATTAAAGAATCAATGATACACCACTTAAAACTGAGCCAAAACATGGGGGATAAGGATTTTCATTATTTTCTAGGTTGTTGTAGGATAGGAATCAAGTTATCCTTGATTTTTGTTTTCGAAAAATGGGAGACAAACCTCTGAAATTTTGACTTGATTTTCTCCATTAGATGCAAGTATCATACATTCTTTTTCAGGAAAAAGAAACATTGCCATACCTAATGTTTGGCCTTATAACGAAATTGGTCTTAGATTTTTCAATTTCGATCAATTTGCTACATAATGTTTCAATTGAAACTAATGTAGTTCCAAAAAGCATTCAATCTCCACCAAATTTGTTCCTAATGTTTTGGTAAAAACCAATATAGTCTATAAAAGCGTTCTTTTAACCAAATTATTCATGAGGTTGGCTCTCTCCTACTTACTGGGTGTATTTAATTAAGCAACCACAAAAAAGATTTTCCGAATGTATGTTTGCTCAATGCATTGTATTTTCTGGAATATTATTAGAATAATGACGGTGATTTTTTTTTTTTTTGGAAATGTGGTATGTGGGAGAGGAAAGTTTATGTATGTGAGTGGTTGGAAAATGTGAAAAGGCGATTTATATATACAGAACTTCAGAGTAACACTGGAAAAATAATTCAATCCGGAATACGGCATTGTTTTCAAACTGTACCATTTGTTTTGTATACAATTCATATTCGACGTATTTTCACTTCCTTAATTAACTCTTCTTGCGTTTACTTAACTCTATTGTTTTTGTATGGTCATCGATTTGGCATATTTGAGGCACACGTTAATTGCTTTGTGTTTTTTATTTATTTTTGTAAGTTAATAAAATTGATAAAACATGAATCAGTGAATCAAAAATAGAAAGAAAAGATCACACTACTTGCGGCACAATTTTGTACACATCACATTAAATAATTTGATCATCTTATTTCTTATTCAATAATGTATAGTTTACAGTAAACAACATGTATTTTCCGTTAATCTAGTATACGTTATCAACTAAAATTTACACTAAAAAAAAATTGCATACGGACGCGGTTTTGTAGAGGGGGTTTTAAAAACCGCCCCTACAAAACACGAAAATTTTATTTCGCCTTTATATTGGGGCAATTTTTAAAACCGCATCAAACTTTTTTCACATTGAGGCGGGTTTACTTGCTGGCTTTAATGGTACCGCCCCTAATTAGGGGGTAACCCAAAAATTTCCTCTCTCCCGCGCCCTCTTCTCCTTCTCTCTCCCTTATTTGCCTCTGATTTTTCATTTTCCTAAAGCCAGACACTCTCTGGTTTCCTTCACCAAACCGGAGATTTTTCATTTTCCTCTCCTCTCTTTTCTCGATTGGGACTCGATTGTTCTCCCATAATCGATTTCTTGCGCCGTCCTCTTCTCGGTCATTATCAGCTATCGGAGTTGGGGAAAATTTCTAATTTTCTCCTTTCCTTTTCATTTTCCGTGTTAATTTTGGCATGAGGAGTTTCCTTTTAGGTTTGATTTCTAGTATATTTCCCCCACGGCCGCCTTTGGCTAGAAATTTGAGTATGGTGTTGCGTGGGTTGTGTTTCTGGCTTGTGGGTGATTTAGGTTTGATGTTTGGGTGGTTTTGGAGGCAGCTGAGGTTGATGTATTTTTGCGATGTTGAGGGCTGTTATCACTGGTCTTGGTGGCTGTGATTGGGGTTACTTGGCTAGACTGGTGGTGGTTCAGCTAGAGGAAATGGTGGTGGACTGGTGAAGGTAGTAGATTGATAATTAGGAGCAGTGGTTGTGGGTAGGTTTTGGCTGGTGAAAGGAGAGGCTATTGGTGCATTAAATGAGGAGGGTTGGTGGTGGTGGCGATTTTGGGGGCGTCTTCTTGTTGGCTATGATGGTTAATGTAGGGCTAATGGTGGTGAATAGTGGTAGGAGGTTTTGAAGGTTGATGGTTTGTTGGTGATTTTGAGGCTAGTAGTGGACGGTGGTTGTTTTGGGCTATGGTTTTGAGTTACTTTGGTGACTGATCTTGGTAGTTTTGGGTGGTAAGTGGGCTGAGATTGGTGGAGACGGATGAAGTAGAAGACCCGGCTGCTGTGGTGGTCAGCCGTAGTAAGTGGTAGGGCGTGGGTAGTGCTGTGATCTCATCTTTTTAAGACGGCAAACGTCCAAATGAATTCAAAGGAATTTTTTTTTTTTTTTTGCATCAAGTTTAATTTCCTTTATGTTGCCTATGTTGATCCTGTCATGTTCTAGTACTTAAAAATTTTAAACATTCTCTTAGCTCTAACATGTTATTCGACTCCTTTAACTTGAGCACTTCACTTGACTGGTGACACATAACTGAGGTAAATTATGAAATAGTCTGCAATAATCAAGGCAATGCAGTTTATGGTTCTTTAGAACAAAATAAGATATCTGTTGTCATGGTTAACCTTTTGCATATATCGTCACCTTATTGTTTGTGAACAAAATAAGATATCTATTGGAGTACTTTCGCATATTTCATAGAAAGTCGCAGACTTAGTCGCTTAAATGCATCTAATTCTGCTGTTATGTGCAAGTAATCCATTTGTTAATTTTTTTGAAGGCAAAACCTTCTTAGAAGGTTTTAATAATATTGCAATTATATGCCTTTTTTATAATTCAAGTTAATACTGTTAAACATTTCTGATAGACCGGCAAATTAAATTTTTTATAGCAGGATCATTAGACAATTCTATTTTAGATTGATATATCGTGCATGCCTCTTAAACAAAGCCTTGTTGTAGAAATGGTTAGAAAGCCTCAGAATGAGGAAAATAAGTAAGTTTATTAATCCTCATGATAACTACTTTGCAAAGATTCTAGTGACAAAGTATGTATTTATAACGTCCACCTGTGATTGATTAATTGATTATCTGGAGTAGGAAATTGATTACTTGATTATCCAGAGTGGGAAATGTTCCAGAACTCATTTGCCCTTGACCTTTCATCTTTGATCTTTTAATATGATTGCACTCAAAGTTTTGGTTTATTTCCTGCATCTATCTGTAGTTTCTTTAGTTTCACATGTGGGGTGAACGTTTTGTTTGTGTTTATTCAAGTAATGGTGGATAAATACATATATGCAGTTTAGCTCTTTTGTTTAATGTCTATGACTCTATGGTAAACAATCATCAATAAAAATCAATTTGATAGAATAAGATCTTAACTCTTCCTTCTCTTTTTCTTCATCTTTTTTCCCCATTTGGTAATTAAAGCTTTCACTTGCACTTGCAAAAGCAACTAAGACATTGTACATTCCTTTTCGTTTTCCCTCTAGGCTAGAGAAGATTGGTGCTTTGGATGTGAGTAAAGTGGTCCATAAGCACCAAGGATGACGGCTTATTACTTGCAAGTGGTTACATGGTGGGGTTCTTCATTTTTTAGCCGGCATGTTGAGTCTTTTGGTTATTGGCATTCGTCTAGAGCAAGAATTTGGCTTCGGTAAGTGCTTGTACTATAATACCATGCTATTTGGGTATTTGTCTTATCATTTATTACACTGGACTGTTACAAAACAACAACAATGATGTTGCTTGCTTTATGCAGTTGGCAGTTATTATGAATTTTGATGAGTATGGCCTTATAAATTTCTCATTTTCAATGTAAGAAAATATTTCATACTACATAGGGATAATTGAAGTTAGAACGGTCACGTACAAAAGCTTGGGAGTGGAGCTTGTGATAAGAGTAAGCAGTAAAGTATGTTGGGTCAAAGTAGTTTGTGACATATCAATCAAAGAATGGGATTTTTGGTTTGTTTCAAAAGAACCCAGAAAAAGAAACAGGTGAAAATAAGTTTTTTGTGATTTGAGCTTTTTGTTTCTATGCTTGATTGAGAATGCAGTTCCAATGTATTGAGGCGAAAAGCTATGGGAGTTTGCTTTTTTTTTATATATATTATTTGTTGGGTGGGAAAATGCCCGGGAGGTTTAAATCTAACAAGTTGGATGAATTTGATTAAGATTTTAATTGAAAAATTCATTTGTCTTCATTTTAATGCCTGTAATTCTTTGGGATATGAGTGTTGCTCTTAGAGCTGCCATGGTAGGAGCTAAGCTTTGTGCTTGTTTGGCAGTTCTAAGGTCGTCATTTTGTCTTAGACTGTTGTGCATATGGTTTTGCAATTTAGTGAATGATTGGTTCTTGATTTTGAAAATGAAATAACGGCAAATACTTTACTCAATCAAAGAATAGCATTGTCAAAAGAAGCAAACTTTGGAACTTGCTTATATGGAATTCATTATGTTGATAAATCATCCTTGCCATTTAGCTTTCATATTGTCTATGATAGGTTGGTCGACTAGCATTATGTATTAAGCCTCTAGGTTCCTAGTTGTACTATATTACTCTTATATGCAGCTAGAGAATAGTAAATATGATGCCTTTCCCTTTCATGGTTTAGTAGTAGGAGATTTATTGGCATGATATTGTGTTGTCAAAAATGGTATCGATTGGAATTATAGTACTGTGTTCATAGACTAAAACTAAGAGGCTTTCAAACAACATATTTTCTGAGATGGAGGAGCCCGGAGTGCATATAACTTCATACCTGATTTACATGCTTTAATGGTCATGCATTTTGTTCAGCCATTTATTAAATTTTGTTGAAAGAAAAAGTGAAAAATAAAGTTGATCATTTCCTTATTGACAAAAATCTGGGACATTTGTACCGATCTTCCATCTCATGTTATGTCTTCCTTTAACATAAGATTTTTCATGCCTCTAGGTGAATGTATTTGAAGACAAAGAAACTTCCTTTTCATTTGTATAGAAAATAGTCTAATATCCCAAAGAATCTGCATACTAGCTATTTGAATTTACATCCGTGTGTGCGTAGAAGTGCCAATCAAATACGCTGCTGTCTATTTCTAGAACAAGTGGTTATGAGGTTTACATTATTGATGCTGTTAAATTTTTTAATGATGACATGCTTCACAGTTTTATAAATTTTACACTATCAACTCATTTAGTTTAATAATTTACTTTATTGGCTTCCAATTTTAGCTGAAAGTCTTGAAGTTCTCTAACAATGGTTGGATTGATGTATTTTGGATGCTTTATTCTTTATTTGTTTAGTATAGTTTTGATTGTATAATTGATTTTCATTTTTTTCGATCAGGTTAAAGAGGAGAGGTCAAATAATCTATCTCCTTAATTGATAACAAGTTTGGTCCTTTTTGTACAGGGATACAAGCAAAATCGTGAAGATATCACCAGTGAAAAATATAGCAGTAGCATATGTCTTTTTGTTGATGATAGAGACTTGTTATTACTAGACGTATTAAGATTTGTTATTATTGTAGACACTTAAAAGGTGATATGACTTGATCTTTTTGTACAGATTTTAAGATTGTAATGAAAGTACATAGTTAATTTGGTATTATTTTTTTTCACATATATATATATATATATATATATATATAAGAATTGGTTTTATTATTTGTTGACGAAATTTTTAATAGCTAGAGACAATATGCAAAGCTTGTAGGGTTGATTTTAGACACTTGAAAAATAGCTTAGTCACACAAAAAAAAAGTATAAAACGTTACATTTTATTGGTAGAGCTTTGAAAGTCCACTACAAATTATAGGGGCGGTTTTAGGTGATTTTTTTTTTTTGCCACAAATAAGCCATTAAAGGCGGTTCAACACGCCTCTAGTTTTGTTGTTTGGTGGCATTTTGAATTGCTCGTAGGGGCGGTTGCAAACGCCCCTAGGCAGATTATTTTTTATCAACAATAACCCAGTAGGGGCGGTTTTAACCGCCCCTATATTAAAAAAAAAAAACCGCCTCTACCATTACCTACTACCTTGGCACTCAACTAAACCGCCTCCATTGTGTAGAGCTGGTTGCAACGGAGACGGTTTAGAGGCGGTTTTAATAACCGCCCCAAACAACGTAGAGGCGGTTATAACCGCCTCTAGACGAGCTTAAAAACGCCTCCATTGCCTCCATTTTTTGTAGTGTATTGATATAAATGTGCCTAGATTCTTATTCTATAATAATTAAGACCTGCATGTGTATCTACGGAAGTTACAATAGAAGTACATCGCACTAGACACTGAATCTCAAAGCAATTTCCTGCAAACTGTTGGCAAGATCCTGAGGTCTAGAAAACATAACCATATGGTCTGCGCCTGCTATTTCTTTCACCACATCTGGAGGGTTGTTTCTATGAGAAACCTTTGCAAGATCAGTTTCATCCAACTCGGCAAAGATGTATGCTCGAGGAATTGACCCATACCTCTCCCTTGAAACCAGAAGCTGTTTTTGTGAAACCTCATCGTAGAAGAGCTTGGCCACTCTTATAGAATAATTCGCAAGTTTATAATCCTGTGCAACAGTGTTATCAATATATTTAAGCAACAGGAAAAGAAACCATAATGGATAATCATTCTTGTTTGTTTCAATAGCAAAAGAATAAGCAAGTTATATATACATGAAGAAATATTTACAAAATTAAAAAAAATGTATTTTTGGCTTCTAAGTTCGCAAAAGCACACAATGTTTTTCAAGCCCATTGTTTGGTGCATTTTAGACTATTTTATTTTATATTTACAGAAGTTGAATACATAAGTAAAACTTGTTATTTTAGTTCCTAAGATCAAAATACACCTCCCAAATTTAGTTCCTCCTTATTTTCACTACCATATGCTTATTACTAATATTGCATGCGAACAGACTATGTTCTGATTGTTGATAGCACAGGAAAAAAATAAAAATATTATAAACTTAAAGTAATATTGATTGTATATTTTAAAAGAGAAACTTTGTCATTTATTTAATTTATGTAAATGTTAGAATGAAATGTTGTCATTTTCTATAGTCAAATTAGTCAATAATTAATACTATCAAAAAGGGCAAATATGCCTTATTTTCAAACTTAGGGGGTGGAAATAAATGTTAAACCAAATTTAAAGAACAAAGTAAAGAGAATTATATTAAGAGGTCTAAGAAGATAAATTAGAATCAAATCTATAGATCTTTTAAAAGTTGAACGATAAAATAAGAGAATGGACAACAGTTATCCTTTTTATTTATTGCATATCACTTATAATTGTTGAATATCACTTTCTTTCGCTTCCCCCCTCTCTCTCTCCCTTGCCCATGAATAGCATTTTTTCTTTTCCTCTCCTTTTCATTTACTTGTGTGGTGATAATTTAGATTGAGATGAGCACTTGTCTACATGTACGATTGAAGTATCTTATTTACCTCTTGTGGAGAATTCTGATACAAAGTTGCCAAGTCATTGGGCCCAAAGAGTACTAAAGTCGTTGGAGGATCTCCAATTTTTTTACTATCGTCGAAAGAATCCGCTCGAATTGGGTACTGTATTTAATGATAAAAAATATAGAACCAACAAAAAAAAATCTTTAATCAAATAATAATATTAAACCTAGTATACAGATGAATTACTTAGTGAAATCTTGAGACTCTGATAACACTAATGCACTTAAGCTCAAGATGGAGAAAATTAAAGAAACCTAGCAAAGAAAAAATCTCCATTATCATAAACGAAATCGAAACCTACAGCTTTGATAAAGATAAGCATTTGAGAAAAAGCGTTGAACTGGTGAAACTCCAAAGGAGTTGACACCACAAAAATAAATAAAAGTTTATATTAATTTGTCGCATTTAAAAAAAAAAAATTGATGCTAAATCGATACTGCAACATTTTCGACAATATGAACAAACTAATATAAATAAATAAAGGCGGACAGTTGATACCTTGTCTTGAATTTGGGCAAAAGTCAAGTTCGGACCAACCATGTAAGCAGCAACAAAGACGCCAGCTGCAATTCTTTCAGGAAACCTTTCCATTGCAGAGGAGGCCGCATAGCCACCATAGCTGTGCCCAACAAGAATGACTCTATCCTCAGGGGACAGACCCTCCAAATGGGAATAAAGAGGTTTATGGTAGTCGTCAATGGTGTGCAGGGCTTCAAGTGGAATCTGATTTCGCCCAGAATGAGCCAAATGACATTGTGTCCGGCTTCTTCCAGTAAAGTTGCTAACTTGTACCAACACCATGTCCCATGATCAGCACCATGCACCATCAAAAAAGTTCGCTGCAGAGGCACAGTGATGCTGACCCAAGTGTAGTATTACAAGAAATACAATGATTTTTTGATAGGCAATCATTTTTTGGCTTCTGATGATTATATTTCAATGGCTTTTAAAATTATATATAGACAACTCTGCTTTTATACTGCTAGGGATGCCAAACAAAATGTGGTCCAAACTGCCTGCGTTTCTGTTCCAAGGTTTTGACATTTGTTGTTCGAAACAAAATTTTGTACCATCCTACGATGGTACAAAATTTTGCATGCACGTAAGCTCCAATATTTACGTAATGCGAATCATGAGAAAGTTTGACCTTTGATGTTACGGTTGTATTTGTTCGGTTCGGTTCTAAGTGATTGCTTTTTATATGGTTGTCAAATTAATATCTACTACAAAGTGATTTTGGTTTCTATTTGCTTGTTGAAGTTATGTACATTTATCTTTCAATTTCAGTCAGATAACAAAATTAACATTAATTTAATCATACATTTTCTTGTAGCGAATCACGTGCATTAATTAATCAGATTTTAAACCACTTTATTCCCCATTTAATCACCTATTACATTCTTTATTTGTACTTTTATTTGGTGTCAATTATAATGTCAATAAAATAATTTCATTCAGTTGTTTTTGGTGACTAATAAATAATTTCACCATCTACTTTTATAAATATCTATGGGTATTGAAATAAAAAAATCTTGATCAAAACCAATCGAGAGGGTAAAATAGCAATATGATAACTACTATTTCTACCAAAATTGAGTTCTTGCGGATTTGTCAAATTATTAGTTTATGATGCTTGTTTAGAAAAGAGCTATTTAAAGTTTATTCACTGATCACTCAAAAAATTGAAGAATACAAGCAAGCACTAGTGATTTTTACCATATCCATTTTGAAAACGTAGCGTCGAAGACAAAAAAAGCAAAGGATTAATCATGCCTAGCTACAACAACAGCTAAATAACTCTTTGTTATGTAGCATTCTTTGGCTTTTTTCTTGGTTTCACCTTTGAGTAAATTCGTTCTATAAATCAGCTTCAACACATTTAATGTGCATAATTGGCTTGTGAAATCAAATTCATAGATTAAAAACCCGTACCAACTGAAATTTAAAATAAAAAACTCAATAGTAGCTAAATTACCGTTAATTACTGTTGAACTAAATTTACAAAACTAAGAATTAAAAAAAAATTATATACAGAGAGAAGCATTGGTGAGTTTGTAAGGATTATGTTTTCCATTGTTCCACGACTTTGTTCAGCAATGATGATAAAGTGTTTTTGTTGTTACACTATTTATTTGAATTCCTTTGCTGGGAGATTGGAAGAAAGAAGAAAGGGAAGATTTCTACAATCGAGTCAATTAGACAAATTATTTTTTATTCGTTGGCAAATTTTGTTTTCTAAATTTAAATTGCATGGCGCGGATCTGTTGGTAGTTTGAAACACAAGTCTATATCCTAAAGCAACCTGGGCAAAGCACAGTATACTGGCTTTTTAAACATCTTTTACAAAGACATTAGACAATTGATTAGCCATCCAGTAATTGACTACCGTCAATCTTAATTATATATTTTTAATAAACACCCACTATGAACTTTAGTTATAAATGGAAACAAAATAGAGAGATTACATGACATTGCATCAAAATGGAAGACAGAACAGTAAAATATCAGTTGTTGGTATATTAATTCAAGCATAATAATTCTAAAAGTTTCCCAGGTATTACTTTAAATGAGGAGTTTCCCAGGTATTACTTTAAATGAGGAGCTTAACTATAAAATTTTCAATGAAAAATAGTACAGCCAGTGGTGAAGGCAGGGATAGGTAATAAAAAAATATTCGGGAAATTGTTAAAAGAATTTTTTTTATTTTATTTTTATAAAAGAGCAAGCCAAATAAATGTTGGTGTCAAAGTGTGTGTAATATCCTTTCATAAAGAGGAACACAGTTATTTAAATTGGTGGATTCTCAAGTTATACATGCAACCCTAGTGAAGAAATTTCTGACTAAATATTCATCTTTCATATATGTTAAAGTTAGGCATAAAATTAGGAACGATCACATTGTAATCTACCAGTATAATCATAGAATAGGAACCAAAGATGACCAGCTCCAAAGCTCCGGCTCTTACATCATTTTGATTGTTCAAAAACTATTAACGTTGAAGACATGTTATAAATTATCATGATTGACTCACATCTAATTTTTATTTTGTGATTGTTAATTTTCAAGTTTTGCATTGCATTAACAAAAAATATTTCATGCTTACAAACAAGGGTTTAAAACATACAATCATTGCGAATGTTGTATGTCCTCGCCTGTACGTTCTCGTATTGTAAATATGAACTTTGATTTAAGTTCAAAATACAACAAACTTGAGAATTGAAATTTCGATAAAAAGTTTCATGCATCTAGAACCATTATATAGAGCAAAATTATTTTCACTCTTTTTCTTCACCGTATTTGTATGCTCAAAAGAATTATTAGCCATACTAACTAATACCAAAACTTGTGGACTCCAAAAAGTCCGACCGTCATGGGTGACTGTGAAAGGCGGTAGAGGGGCCTAGTAGCGGAAGAAAATGGCTTCATTTGCCAACGACTTCAGGACAAGTTTTACCAAAACTTGTGGACTCCAAAAAGTCCGACCATCATGGGTGACTGTGAAAGGCGGTAGAGGGGCCTAGTAGCGGAAGAAAATGGCTTCGTTTGCCAATGATTTAAATTCTTCTTTGCTGAGTTCCGTGAGCAACAGTCAAATGTAGCAAAAGCTTCATAATCAGTGAAAACACCTTTTTAATGGAACTCTGAAATCCAAATGTCAGCTATAGAGTGTAATTAAGCTCTTTTTTTGCATGGTGAACTACTTTTTTCTCCGTACCTTACGTTACCGGGATCGTGATAAAAAAAATGTATATTTTTCCATTTGAGTAATTTTTTTTGTTTTAGTTTTTTTTTTGTGGGGGGGGGGGGGGGGGGAGCAAAAAATTTATTTTGTTTATCTTATTTATCGGACTCCTATTTGTGAAGAAATCAGCCCCCTCTCCGAGGTCATATCCGTTTAATTTACTTTCAAGCAATTTTTGATTTTTGTTTTTTTGGAGACAAGGACCAACCCAATATTTTTAGTTTTTGGGACAACGTTAACATATATTTATAGTAAAAACAATGCAACCTTTTACTTTGGAACTGATATTCAAAATATTATAATATGTTAAATATAAAATATTATTTCAATTAACATTTGATATATAATGATAAAACTATTGTATAAAGCGAAATCACATATTCAAACTCCAAAAATATATATGTCAGAATGTGCTTACAAAAGCATTTTTTGCGTGAGTTATTTTTTTGATGAAGTGATAACAAACTACAAATTTATGTATTCCTCCTACAATAAAGAAAAGATGTATGTTAAAAACAACAATTAAGAAAATTAAAATTTTCCCTTATTTCTTTTGTTTCTTAGGATTAAAATAACATATCTCTTGACTTATCTAATTTACTTATTTTTTCTTATTTTATACTTATTTTATACTTTTGGGGGGAGACATAACTTACAGCCAAAAGGCATTGGACGAGATGGAGTGACTTGTGTTTTCCAATATTTGAAGAAGGATTGGGGTTAAGAAGTTTGAAAGATATGATGATAGCTTTTACTTGCAAATTATGTTGGAAATGCACACAATATAGATCCTTATGGCCTATTTTGATGACTCCAGGTATAAAAGATTGGACAATGGTCACTTGAGGCCAATTGTATTGGCTGTTTGGAAAAGAATGGTAGTTGTCCAGCGTGTATTTCAACAGCATATATGTAGGCTTGATTAGCATGAACAGCACATTTGGAGTCTCGTCTCAACATGTAATTTTACCATTTCTTCTACATGGAATGAGATTGAAAAAAAAAATGTGATTTGAGTTCTATGAGGCTGATATGGGATGGAAGGTTGCGGTGTAAGATTTTAATTTTTAGGTGGGAGATGATTAATGAATTCTTGCTCATATGGTTTTCAACTCCCTTCCACATGTTATTTTTATGAGGATGAAGAAACTTTGGACCATGGTTTTTCTGATTGTAATTTTGCTAAATTTATCAGGGCATTTTTCTTGCGACTTGTGGATGTAAATTTTCAAGTTTCTTTGAAGGGTGTTAGATAGAGGTTGCAACATTAGTGGTTTCATGCATCATCTAGTACAGCAAAAGGGTAGCTTTTAATATTATTTCCTTCAATTATTTGTTGAGAAATATGGAAGACCAGAAACATTACATTTTGTGAAGGTAAGAAGCTTTCACCTTAGATGACTTGCAATAAAATTCAGTGGAGAGTATTAGAAATATTCCAAACTTGTTCTTTTACTCAACATTGTGTGGAGGATAAGAGGATGCTTAGTATGGAATGGTGTTGCTTTTGAAGCAAAAAGAAAAAGGATCCCAACCTTAGTTTTGTGGATTTTTCCCAAGCCAAGTTTTGTAAAACTTAATGTGGATGGCTCTTGAAAGGGAAATCTGAGTTTTTCTGGTGGTAGAGGGGTTATTCAAGATGTAGAAGTAGAGTTCTACTTCGGTGAGAAAACAAACATGGAAGCAGAATGTCTAGCTTTATTGGAGCGGATCACATGTTGCATTAGTCAGCATTTTAGCAAAATTAGTCAGCATTTTAGCAAAGTTCAGGTGGAAATTGATTTCAGGTTGTAGTGAATATGGTGAATAGGAAAATACACATCCCATGGAAGATCAGATTGATGCTAAAGGAAATTTTAGGCCTTGTAAGAGAAAAAGATTATCAGTTTTCTCATATGTTTAGAGAAATAAATGTTGTAGCGCATGCCTTGGCAACATTGGCAAGTGCAACTATAAGAAACCAAAATTTTGCTTGTACTAATATTCCAAAGCATATTTTAGGTTTAATTTATTAGATAGGAAGCAAATGACATATATCAGACTATTGTAATAATCCATGTAATTTTTAAGCTACTCTTACAAAACTCTTAGGAGAGTCGTATACCATCCTTTAAGATTTATCTTGACTTTTAAATCCAACCTTCTGTATTTTGATTAGATGGTGCTGTGACTTGTGAGGATTGCCTAGGATCGAGTTTCCCTTGGCCATGTTTCCTTACTTGGAATGGCAAGTTGGCTATCTCTTACTTAGTGGGTATCTATAATTAAGCTATCACAAAAAAGATTTCATGAAATATAAGTTCTTTCAATGGATTGTATTTCTAGAATATTATTAGAAGAATGATATTGAAGTCTTTTTGAAATGTGATACATGTAAGAGGAAATATTATGTCTGTGAGTGGTTGGAAAATGTTAAAAGGGGATTGCATATGTATAATATTTAATCTAAGCAAACACAATTGGAGTCATGTAGTTTTCAAACTGTACTTTTGATATGATTGGGGGTTGCCCTCTCGTATATCATAGGAATATCTCTCCAAAGGGTTGTCTTGAAAAGAAAATTCAACGAACAATTCAATCTTCTTGACCCTTTTGTCACCTATCCAAAGACCCCAAGAACAACTTGAATTGTGATGCTTGAAGATTCAACCAAAACTGTTGAATTCCTCCTTTACATTGCAAGTTCAACCCCTAACCAACCCATAGAATAAACCCCTAACCAATATGTAAAATAGACCGCCAATTCACAAACTCAAAAGAATGAAGCAAACTAAGTGGAAGAAATTCTAAGCGAAAGTTTTGGTTACCATGTAATCACTATAATAAGAACAAAAATTAGTTCTAATCTAAGAACTGAGGAAAACTCTCATAGAGAGAAAACTCACGATTTTATTGATCCATCATAAAACTTATGAAAAACAATATTGTAGTTAGCCTTATATAGGCATAAAACCCTAAATAACAAATATAGAGAGCCTAAAGTGAATACAACTCAATATTATACTAAAAACTCAACAAAATAGTAAAAACTCGTCAGGAAACTGCCTGTACCCACGCCCCTTATCCGCTCATGGATTGCCGCGGATACCAATAGAAACGGAACTTTCAAATGAGCCGCAGGTAGAATACACTGAACCGTAGGTGCGACTTGCTACCCGTGGCTGGCTTTTGGTTAAATTGTTGGTAGTTCTGCATTGCACCTTTGATCATTCAAGTGAACACCGGCCTCTTACCCATTTGAGTGGATGCTAGATAGGCCGTTTTCCATGCTCTATTGCCATGCCTTGACTCTTTGAACTTCAAAATAGCACAGACGAACGATCAACCCTGTTGAGTCTTGAATGATACGCTTGAGGGCTACTAGGCACGTATCACTACTTTAATTATATCTATATGATTTCTATTTATTTAATTGTCATAAATATTGATGATTTATTCTTGATATTAATTTGCCTCAAAACGTTTTAGAAAAATCAAAGAGTTTAGGCTTTAAGAAAAGATCTTAATTGTTTAAAATTGTTTTCGATGATTAAAATGAGTTCTTATGGTTTACTTTGAAGTTTCTAAACAGTTTTTATTTTTACACGTTTTGATTCAAAATGAGTTTTGAAAAACATCAAAAACTCAAAAATCATCTTTTTGGATCCTAGTCATGGCTAGCCCCATAGCTGGCAAATGCCATCCATTTATGGGTGTTAGTTGTAGGTCCCGCGACTGCCCACCCACGACTCCCATGCAGAAACCCTAGTGGGATTTTTTTTTTAATTTTTTGGAGAAAAAAGTGATTTTCTGTAAATTTTGTGAAAAACTCTTTCCATTTTTAAGTGTTAAAATTTAGAAAGACAATTTTGGGAACTCTAAACCTTCTTTAATACTTTTGAGATGAATAATCCTAGGATATTAATCTAATTTAATTAGACCATATAATTTACTGTAGACACCAAATTTTGACACACCATTTATTTTCAAACATTGGGGGACATGTTTACATTTTTTGGGGTCAAAATTTAATTTTTCAATAATTTGGGGGCAAAATAGTAATTTTATGTGTAAATATTTTTCTATCAACTTCTGTGGACTTTAAATTCATATTTTTACTGTTATGTGAATTTGTTAATTCTTTATAATTTTTCTGGATTCAATTAGTATTTTTTATATTTTTTACCATCACGAGGGCAAAATGGAAATTTCACCCCGCGAATACCATTTTAGCTCATTTTTAGTTTCAAATTCATTTTTTTAAATTCTTTAAACATGTTTTTTAATTTTCTTAATTTTTTTAGAGATGATTACTATTTTTTCTGTGAATTTTCATTGCCCAAGGGCAAAATCGTCATTTTACAAGTTAAATTCATTTTTCACAAGTTTTGAGTAAAAAATGCATTTTCTAGTGTTTTAAGATTATTTTTATTTTTGATAATTTTTTGAAGACAATAACTATTTTTCTGTGAATTTTCATTGTCCGAGGGCAAAATCGTCTTTTTACAATGTAAATTTATTTTTTTATCAAATTTTAAGTCAAAAATGCATTTCTAGTATTTTAAGCTTATTTTTAATTTTTGGTAATTTTTTCGAGGTCAATAGCTATTTTTCTGTAAATTTTCATTTTTCAAGGGTAAAATCATCATTTTATAGCTTAAATTCATTTTTTTTTGTCAAATTTTGAGTCAAAAAGGCATTTTCTAATGTTTTAACCTTACTTTTAATTTTTGATAATTTTTTTAGGCTAATATCTATTTTTGTGTATTTTTTGTTATACAGGGGCAAAATCTTCATTTTTACACCCCAAGCACATTTCTATCAGTTTCGAGCTCTAGTTTTATTTTTGAAACCTACTATGAATTCTTTTTGAAATTTAGAGATCGCTGTCACATTTCTTATATTAATTTTTAATTTTAGGATTAAAAAACATTTTTTAATAAAATTAGCATTTTTTTTAATACCAGTGGCATTCTCGTTATTTTTACAGCATTCTTAGCCAACAAGACAAGTGATCTATAAATACTCTCCCCATTCAACAGAAAAAAAAAAAAGAAATCAGAAACCCTACAAACACTTTGAGTTTTGTGCTTTAAGAATCAAACACACACTAAAACACCTAAAAAACACACACTAAGCGCCGTTTCTAATTTATTTTTACTGTTCACCATCTTCAACCATTAGGTTTCATTTACTGTTCACCGTCTCCTTCAGAGATCATCTGCTGTTCATCATCAATCTATTTTCAACCTAAAAAGGTAAGTCTTTTTCTTTGTTTTGATTCATTATTCTTATGTGAATCTGACCATCTGCTTACTTATTAAGAATTCCAGTGGAATTTCTTTTTTTCAGATTTCATTTCTATCTTGTTCTTGAGTTTGTCGTTGGATTTTTCTCTGTTTTGTTTTCTAGGGCTTTGTTTTTTTTTGTTTCTGAGTCTTGTGTTCTTGGGATTTTATGTTCTTAATCGTCCAACCTCTCCTAGTCCAGTAGCAAATTCACCACAACCACCATCATCTTCCATCATCCCCTATCTCCTCCTCTATTCTCACCACGTCTCCTCTGCTCTTCCATTTCCCCATCCCACAGCAATCCAAATCCCACCAGTTTCTACTTCTATCATCTTCTTCCCTTTGCTGCCAACTACAACTCCAAGAAAAGCCATAGACAAGCATAGCCAATTACCTATACAGCCATTAGCAGCCCACAAAATCACAGCCCTTACCATTGCTGTAATCGTCAATTCCACCATTTCCCAAGCTATTACCGCCATGCCCCGCCCTATTCTCCCCACCACATCACTACCACTGTTCCACTAGGCTCCACCGCCTCCACCGCCTCAAATCCAAAGCCTCCACCGCATCTCCCCTGCAATTACTATCAACAGCCCATACAACCAAATACACAAGCAGCCCATACTACCCTCAAGCACCGCATACAATCGCTCACAATCACAAAGTCACCAACACTTACACACACACGCAGAATCACAGCACACACACAGTTGCAAACACTTTCACACACACGCAGAATCACAACACACACACAGTCACAAACACTTGCACACACACGCAGAATCACAGCCACACACGCAGTTGCAAACACTTGCACACACACGCAGAATCACAACACACACACGGTCACAAACACTTGCACACACACGCAGAATCACAGCACACACGCAGTTGCAAACACTTGCGCACACACGCAGAATCACAGCACACACATATGTACAGACTCACACACAACACATCAGATTCCCACACACAGCAACAACCAGCAATTCCACTTGCTAATCACCACCGATCCAGCAAACGAGACAAACCCATAACCAAGCACAATCACAATCATTAATTACCCACACGACCACCTGCAATAACATCAGTTCCAACCCAAAATTTGCCAATTGTCAAACCCTCACCAATAACGCCACCACTCCTCTGTCACCTAACTCCACCATTCACCCCAAAATCCCACCACAGTCCCAATCGTGCACAAAGACCCCGCCACCAGTAAACAAACGCCTCACAACCGTCGTCTTCCTATTTCGTCTCTTTTCCTTATTTCTCTGCCCTCTCCCCTGTCATCGAAGCCTCCTCCCCGTTGCTACACATCATTGTTACACAGGGAGAGGCGATAAAAAGAGAAAACTATGCATAGAAAAAGGAAAGTGAGGATGCAGAAAAGAGAATACCAAGATGAGAGAAAGAAATTGTGGGAGGAGATTAGAAATCAAGAGAAGATAGATGCAGAGGGAGAGAGAGAGAGACTAACAGGGAGAAGAGAGAGTAAATTAAAAAGAGCAGAAGGAAGGGAAAGAAATCGAGAGAGAAAGAGAATGGAAAAAGAAAAAAAAAAATCGGAAAAAAAAAGAAAAGAAAAGAGAGGAAAAAGGAGAAAAGGAAAAAATTGAAAAGGGGAAGAAGGGTGTTTTGTTTTTAGCTTTTTTAATTTTGTTACACGTGTTTTCTCTTGCTGATTGTGTTTGCGTGTTTGTTAAATCTTGATTTTTCTTTCTAATGTTAATCTATTTAGTTTAATTTAGGTATTTAATTAAGTTTGGGTACTCTACTTTTTGGGCTTTAAATATAAAAATGGAGATTGTAATTGAATCCTTATTTTTTTGGTTAATGCTATTATGTCTTGGAATGTTTTGTTTTTATGTGATCAAGTCTTCATAATTGTAGATTTGCCCCCCAATTTGCTTTAATTTATATTTTACCCCTAGATTTTGTGTAATTTTTTAATTTTTTATCCCAATTAGTTTAAATTTATTATTTGGCTCCAATTCACTCTACTTTTCATTTTTCCCCTATAATGTGCTATAATTTACATTCTTCTAATGTGTTAGCATTTTGTATTTATGCTTTATTTTATTAAATAGTTGTCCGTTTAACTTGTGTGTTCGTTTTTAAGCTTTTGTAC
>JAMWEH010000841.1:0-29735 GCA_024721245.1 Mitragyna speciosa | reverse complement strand
AAATAATTCAATGCTAGGATCATTATGGTATCTCATTATCCTATTTGGCTTTCAAATCCCGTTCCTGTCCCGAAGAAAAATAGGGAGGTGCGAGTTTGTGTGGATTATAGAGATCTTAACAGGGCAAGCCCAAAAGATGATTTTTCTCTGCCAAACATTCATATCCTTTTGGACAATACTGCAGGGCATGAGGTCGTATCATTTGGAGATTGTTTTTCGGGATATCACTAGATTTTGATGGCCGAAAAAGATAGAGAGAAGACTGCTTTTGTCACACCTTGGGGAATATTTTGCTATAGAGTGATGCCTTTCGGATTAAAAAATGCTGGAGCCACTTATCAAAGGACAATAACCATCCTGTTTCATGATATGATCCACAAAGAGATGGAGGTTTACGTGGATGACATCATAATCAAATCTAAGAGGGTCGAGGATCACTTGGTGGATTTGAGAAAACTATTTGAAAGATTGAGGAAATACAATTTGAAGTTGAATCCTGCTAAGTGTGCTTTTGGAGCTTCAGCCGGCAAATTATTGGGGTTTATTGTTAGCAAGAGAGGTATCGAGATAGATCCTGCCAAGATCAAAGCAATTCGCGACATGCCAGTTCCGAAGACTCAAAGATATGTAAAAAGTTTTTTGGGAAGAATCAATTTCATTGGCAGGTTCATCGCCCAATTGACTTCTACTTGTGAACCGTTGTTCAAGTTGTTGAAGAAAAATGCACCTATGAAATGGAATGAGGATTGTCAAAAGGCTTTTGATAAGATTAAAGATTATTTGTTGAATCCTCCAATTTTAGTGCCGGCCCAACCTGGAAGGCCTCTGATTATGTATTTATTTGTGCTTGACGAAACTGTAGGATGTGTTTTGAGGCAACATGATGAATCGAGAAAAAGAGAACAGGCCATCTACTATCTCAATAAGAAATTTACTGCGTATGAGGCTAATTATTCATTTCTGGAGAGAAGCTGTTGTGCGTTGGCTTGGGCGGTTCAAAAACTAAGGCATTATTTGCTTAGTCACACCACCTACCTCATTTCCCGTTCTGATCCCTTGAAATATTTGTTGGAAAAACCAATGCTTACTGGACGGATGGCCAAATGGCAAATGATTCTTTCTGAATTTGACATTGTTTTCACAACGCAGAAGGTGATTAAAGGACAGGCTATAGCAGATCACTTGGTGGAAAATCCAAGAGAGAATGATTACCAGCCACTTAATACTTATTTCCCAGATGAAGAAATCTTGTTCGTTGGTGCAATTAAAGATATGAAGTGAGCAGTACTCGGGGTGGAGATTGTTCTTTGATGGCGCTTCAAATGCTTTTGGGGCTGGAATCGGTGCTGTTCTAGTTTCACCCGAAGGGAAGCATTATCCTGCAACTGCCAAGCTATGTTTTCCTTGCACTAATAATATGGCCGAGTACGAAAGCCTGTATTCTTGGATTAAAGATGGCGTTAGAGATGGAGGTTAAAGATTTGATAGCATTTAGTGATTCCGACTTGCTCATACATCAGACGCTCAAGCAATGGGCAACTCGGGATTCTAAAATCATCCCCTATCATTGCAGTCTACTCGGTCTGGCTTCCAAGTTCAGAAGTTTGGAGTTTCGGCACATTCCACGGACACGTAACGTGTTTGCAGACGCCTTGGCTACTTTGTCCTCAATGATTAAACATCCTGATGAATTGGTAATTGAACCCATCCAAATTCGGCTTCAAGAGGAGCCAGCTCATTGTTGGGTTGCAGAAGAAGTTTCAGACGGTCGGCCTTGGTACCATGATATCAAAGAATTCATTAAAATTGGATCTTATCCTCCTGGTGCTAATGCAGTTTCAAAAGGCTTTTTGCGTAGAATGTCTTCAAAATTCTTTTTGAATGGAGAAATACTATACAAGAGAACGTCTGATTTGGGTCTGCTAAGGTGTATTGATAAGGAAGAGGCCCACCAAATGATAAAAGAAGTTCACAGCGGTGTGTGTGGACCGCACATGAATGGGCATTTGTTGGCTAAAAAGATCATGAGAATGGGATATTTTTGGCTTACTATGGAACACGACTGTGTAGATTTTGTTCGAAGGTGTATTAAATGCCAAATGCATGGTGATGTGATACATGCTCCTCCTACGGAACTACATAGTATGACTGCTCCTTGGCCATGTTCAATGTGGGGAATGGATGTAATTGGAACCATTGATCCTCCTGCTTCGAATGGACATCGATTCATCTTAGTGGCAATAGAGTATTTCACCAAATGGGTTGAGGCTGCATCTTACAGGCATGTGACTAAGAAAGTTGTGGCAGATTTTCTAAAAAACCATATCATCTGTCGTTTCGGAGTGCCTGAGACATTAATCACTGATAATGCCAAAAATCTCAATAACGACATGGTGGACGGGTTGTGTGAACAATTCAAAATCAATCACAGAAATTCCGCCATTTACAGACCCCAGATGAACGGAGCTGTGGAAGCTGCCAACAAGAATTTGAAGAAGATCATTCGAAAGATGACTGACACACACAGGGATTGGCATGAGAAGCTACCTTATGCATTGATGGGGTATAGAACTGCCGTAAGGACTTCTACCGGGGCAACTCCTTACTCTCTTATGTATGGAATGGAGGCGGTAATACCTGCTGAAGTTGAGATTCCGTCATTGCGTATATTGATGGATGCTCAGTTGGAAGAAGTTGAATGGGTCAGAGAACGTCATGAGCAGTTATCATTGATCGATGAAAAGCGGTTAAATGCCGTTTGTCACGGACAGTGCTACCAAAAACGAATGGCCCGTGCTTATCAGAAGAAAGTCAAACCTCGTCAATTCGAGATTGGAGACAAGGTTTTGAAGCGAATTCTTCCTATTCAAGAAGAGGCGAAAGGGAAATTCGCTCCAAATTGGCAAGGTCCGTTCATTGTCAGGAAGGTATTATCAGGTGGAGGTCTCGTGCTGGCAGAGATGGATGGTCAAGAATTTCCTCAAATCATCAATTCAGACTTGGTAAAAAAGTTTTACATTTGATTAGTAAATTTTCTATCAAAATTATTGCGAAAAAGAGACGAATCAAAGGCGGGCCTTCTTTCTTTCCCCTTGAATATTCTTCTCCTCTAGTTTTCTCCTTTGAACTTTCAGAATTCATAAACTTCGTTTCATGACCCATTTGATGGTTGCACCCCACACTGGGGCAAAGTTTTGTTCTGTTGGTTGTTCGTTTAAAATAATAATAATAATAATAATAATAATAATAATAATAAAATGGAAAAAAAAACCCCACGAGAAAGTGATAAACTGTGGCAAATTTTTGTAATGAAAAAAAAAAAGGGGAGAAGAAGAAGAAGAGAGCGAAAATAAAAGTTGAGATAATTCAGCTGAGAAATGCAACCTCAAGATAATCAACCCTTTCACAAATTCTGCTTTCCGGCCTTAACTTTTTAGACACCTTAACCTGACCCCGTATTGAAAGTCGAGAATGTTACCGACCTCCGTCTTTATTTTGTGATAATTTTGATATGAAAATTTGCAAACCAAAAAGGGCACATGATGTTAATATGTCTATCCCAAATTTATCTAGGGAAGATTGTCTTACTGATGCCAAATATTCTTTAAATACCAGTTTGATTTAATGAAATGGGAATGACCATTCAAGATTTAAATGATTATTGTTCTATGTCTTCCTTTGTAAAGGTGAAAACCCGAAAGGGCGCCTAAAAAAATAAAAAATAAAATAAAAGAAAAAGAAGAAGAAGAAAAAAAAAAAAAGCAAAAAAAAAGAAAGAAAAAGAAAAAGGGAGGGGAAACCTTAGCGAAAACCTGAAAAGGCGCTAAGGTGGGAAATTTGTGCACACAAACGAAGTCAGATGGAGGAGGAGAAGTGGCGAAGCCGAAGAGCTGGTGACTATGATTCACTTGGGTTTTCTCTTCATGGTTGTTTTCTTCTAGCAATATCAAGCTTCTGGTTGATAACATCCGAAAGGGTCAAATGTGACATCCGTGGTCAAAAGCCTGTTTTCAACATCGTGAAATAAATTATTTTGTCACAGTTGAAATTCTTAACTTATCTTTGACAAAAATTATTTTACACTTACTTCTACTTGTTGTGATTGGTTGTTTCCTCATGTTGTAGTTTTGTTTTCAATTTATTGAAATATGATGATTGCATAAAATATCTACGCGTACATATATATGTGTATAATAGATAAAGATGGTGAAGTCAAATAAATTGTTTTGCATCAGTCATTCATTAGATCTGTGTCGAAAGACAATCCTCTTAATTTATCATGAAATCACGGCAGTCGATATTGACAAAACATAGTGAAAGGATATTTGGTGGATGCTGATGGATTGCAAAGATCAGAAATGGTTCACAGGGATGGATTTGGGATTAGATGTCGGCACCAAGAACTCATGTTTACATGTTTCACAAAGCCTGAGGGATTACACGGTGGCGGCACACTGTTTAATTATCTTTTCATTTTTCAACTGCAGGTAAAATCATGAGTTCGTAATTGATATTTCATCAAAAGATAAGACTGGGGCAAGTTTTTGTAGCTAATCATAAGTCTAAGTGGAGTATTATTCCAATCAAAGATTGATTTAAATTTGACACTGGGGCAATTTTTTTTTTGGAAAAATTTTGGTTTCACATTGATTCTAATATCTCATGTTTTAACCCTGTCTTGAGAATGACTGATTGCAAATTTACACTGGGGCAAATTTTAAAGGAATAGATTTCAAATTGATTTCACTTGATTTATATTGGAGAAAATTTTTTGGTATAAGATGTTATTTATTTATTTCTTTCAAATAGATTTTGATATGTTACATAGAATAAAAAAAAAAAAAAAGAAAATCATCAATCAAAATGTTTTGTAAACTGCTTGCAATAATTTAATCTTTTTCATGAATTAATCTAATAAATTAGACGTTTTCACATTGCTTTGTGGGTTGGCTTTCAAAAAAAAAAAAAATCAATCAAAAAATCAAAATCAAAATCAAATTGTTTTATGTATTGCTTTCAACTTTTAATCTTCTCCGCATATTTATCTAGCAAATTGGGTGTTTCACATTGCTTTTTGGGTGCTTTTCGACTTAAAATAAAATAAAATAAAATAAAATAAATCTTTTTCTTGCATGTCCAGCGAACTGGACCTTCACGTTTAATTTCTTGTACTCACCCCAGTAAACTGGGTGCATGTCCAGCAAACTGGACCTTCACGTTTATTTTTCAAGTTTGGCAAACCAAATTTTGTACTGCATCTCACCCCAGCAAACTGAGTGCATGTCCAGCAAACTGGACCTTCACGTTTAATTTCTTGTACTTACCCCAACAAATTGGGTGCATGTCCAGCAAACTGGACCTCCACGTTTATTTTTCAAGTTTGGCAAACCAAACTTTGTACTGCATCTCACTCCAGCAAACTGGACCTTCACGTTTAATTTTCTTGTTTTCACCCCAGCAAACTGGGTGCATGTCCAGCAAACTGGACCTTCACGTTTAATTTCTTGTACTCACCCCAGCAAACTGGATGCATGTCCAGGAAACTGGACTTCACGTTTATTTTTCAAGTTTGGCAAACCAAACTTTGTACTGCATCTCACCCCAGCAAACTGGGTGCATGTTTAGCAAACTGGACCTTCACGTTTAATTTCTTGTACTCACCCTAGCAAATTGGGTGCATGTTCAGCAAATTGGACCTTCACGTTTATTTTTCAAGTTTGGCAAACCAAATTTTGTACTGCATCTCACCCCAGCAAACTGAGTACATGTCCAGCAAACTGGACCTTCACGTTTAATTTCTTGTACTCACCCCAACAAATTGGGTGCATGTCCAGCAAACTGGACCACCACGTTTATTTTTCAAGTTTGGCAAACCAAACTTTGTACTGCATCTCACTCCAGCAAACTGGACCTTCACGTTTAATTTTCTTGTTTTCACCCCAGCAAACTGGGTGCATGTCCAGCAAACTGGACCTTCACGTTTAATTTCTTGTACTCACCCCAGCAAACTGGGTGCATGTCCAGCAAACTGGACCTTCACGTTTATTTTTAAAGTTTGGCAAACCAAACTTTGTACTGCATCTCACCCCAGCAAACTGGGTGCATGTCCAGCAAACTGGACCTTCACGTTTAATTTCTTGTACTCACCCCAGCAAACTGGGTGCATGTCCAGCAAACTGGACCTCCACGTTTATTTTTCAAGTTTGGCAAACCAAATTTTGTATTGCATCTCACCCCAGCAAACTGGGTGCATGTCCAGCAAACTGGACCTTCACGTTTAATTTTTTTGTTTTCACCCCAGCAAACTGGGTGCATGTCCAGCAAACTAGACCTTCACGTTTAATTTCTTGTACTCACCCCAGCAAACTGGGTGCATGTCCAGCAAACTGGACCTTCACGTTTATTTTTCAAGTTTGGCAAACCAAACTTTGTACTGCATCTCACCCCAGCAAACTGGGTGCATGTCCAGCAAACTGGACCTTCACGTTTAATTTTCTTGTTTTCACTCCAGCAAACTGGGTGCATGTTCAGCAAACTGGACCTTCACGTTTAATTTCTTGTATTCACCCCAGCAAACTGGGTGCATGTCCAGCAAACTGGACCTTTCACGTTTACTTTTCTAAGTTTGGCAAACCGGACTTCGCATTGCATTTCACCCCAACAAACTGGGTGCACGTCCAGCAAACTGGACCTTCATATTTAATTTCTTTTCATTTCATCAATCCTAGCAAACTAGGTCACACACTTCTCCAGCAAACTGAACGTTTCATACTTTATTTTAATTTGATTTTTCAAGTCGGGCAGCCCAAACTTTTACTTTCATCGTTCGAACTACGTTTTGACCTGATTCCCTTGTGTGGGATACGTAGGCAACTCTTAGAGAGTTCGGTCACATTCTCACTCTTTCATTTGTTTACATTCTTGCATCTTGTATGTTTACATATTTATCTTTGTTTTTGTGTTTAGGTGAGTCAAAATTCGGTGTTGTCTACGTCTTCGTCTGAAATCTCTGCGAGATTCCCGACAAAGAGGGGCAAGCTGTAGACACCAAATTTTGACACACTTTTTGTAAAAATATATGTGTTACTTTATTTTAGAGGGTATTTTTCATTTTTCGGGGGTCGAGTACAATTTTCGCGTATTATATCTAATTCGTCGTATCAGGGGCAAAATGGTAATTTCACCATGTAAATATTAGTTTATTTTATTTTATTTTCCTAAATACATAATTTTACTATTTTTATCATTATTTATGATTTTAATGATTTTTGGGGAGTCATTTATTATTTATTTAAAATTTTAGTATTTTTAATTCAACGGCACGTTTTTCAATGCGCTATTTTTATGAGGATTTTCAAGTGAAAAATTTTATATATGCATTTTGAATACTCATAAATTTTCTGTAAAAATCTCATAATTTTTAGAGGTCGTCTAGTATTTATTTAATTTTTATCTTTTTGTTTATTAATGACACGTTTCCCAATGCATTCTTTTTATGAGAATTTTTTCAAGTGAATTTTCTTTTTATGCATAGCTCATATATTCATGAATTTCCCGTATAAATTTCATGATTTTTAGAAATGTTTAATATTTATTTTAATATTTGATTATTATTATTATTTGTTATTATTATTTTTCTATTAATCGCACATTTTTAATGGTACGTTAATTTTTAAATTTTTGCAGTAAATTTTATTTATTCGTTTTATGACTATAAATTTCAGTATTTTTCTTAGTGATTTTAGAGATCCCGATATATTTTATTTTATTTTCACTTGTTTCCCTTTATTTTTCTCAAAAAAAAAAAATGATGAACAGCAGCAGCAGCGTTGCTGCTGCTGTTTGCTTCCTGCCATGGCTGATGGCAGCCATGCTTCCAATCCTACCTAAACCACCAAACTCCATGCCTAATCACATCACTTGCACTCATTTTTTTCAAATTTTTGGGGATTTGATTGAGCTTTTGATTTTGACCATTCACCACACAAGCCTCACCACACTTACACGACCTGCATTTTTCTTTCCCCTCCCTCTCTTCACCAGAACACAAGCACGGACACACACAAATTCACTCACTCTCTCGGCCAAACACACAGACACCATTGCACACACAACACACACCTCTCACCTTCTCGGCTTGCTTTCCCCCTGCAAATTCACAGTCCAACCCACACAATCCTCACACAAACACACTGTAACCTGCAAAGACAACTCACAGTCATCACACAAACTTCACAAAACCACAACACACCTCACAGGCACACACATAAGCACACACAACACACCTCGCAAGCACACACATCACACAAAAACACATCACACAGGCATACACACCCCTGCAAATCAAAAAAAAAAAAAAAGGGAAAACAGCAACAACCACAACAAAACCAGCAGCTCACAACTCCATCACCACCATGACACCACCATCAGATCAGTCGCCAAGGAACCATTTCCACCAGCAAACTCGCGGCTTTGTCGCGACCCTCCGCCACCCAAAAATCGCCGGCATCAATTCCTTTCCTCCCCAAACAGGTAGCACTTTGGCCCTCCTCTTTCATTTCCTGTAATCATACTTTGTATTTAGATTTCATTGCCCAAATATATACATAATGATAATAATAAAGTTCAATTGAGAAATTAGAGTTTCAATTTCTGATATTTGGGGAGAATTGATAAGAAACTGGTTCTGGAATTTTGGGGGGGGAACCGAGAGATAGAGCTCCGGCGAGGGAAGAGTGAGAGTGAGCAGACCGAAGAGAAGAAGAGAAGAAGAAGAGTGAGTGAGCCGAAGAGAAGAAGACAAGAAGAAGAAGAGTGTGTGAGCCGAAGAGGAATGGCCGAGGAGAATGGCCGAAGAGGAATGGCCGAGGAGAATGGCCGAGAGGAAAAATCCGAGGACAGAGAGTGAAGAGAAACAGCCGAGGAGAAGTAGCCGAAGAGGAATGGCCGAGGAGAAGTGGCCGACGAGAAATGGCCGAAGAGAAATTGGCCGAAAAGAAAAATCCGAAGAAGGGAGTGAGTGAGTGGCGGAAGAGAAATGCCGAAGAGAAACGGCCGAAGAGAATGGCTGAAGAAGAATGGCCGAGGAGAATGGCCGAAGAGAAAATGGCCGAGGAGAATGGCCGAGAGGAAAAATCCGAGGATAGAGAGTGAAGAGAAACGGCCGAGGAGAAGTGGCCGAAGAGAAATGGCCGAAGAGAAACGGCCGAAGAGAAAAATCCGAAGAGAGGGTGGCCGAAGAGAAAAATCCGAAGAGGAGGGAAACCAGATACCGAGGAGAAAAATCCAAAGAGGGGAAAACTGAGGATAAGAAAAGAAAATTTGTAGTCGAGACTTAGTTTTTTTCTTTAGTTATTTATTTTCATCATCTTTATCTGATTATATTACATTTTGCTCCCCTTAGATGCTTAATTGTTTAATTATGCCCTTCAATACTTTAATTTACTTCATTTAAGTCTTCATTTTATTTTGATTGGCCCCTAAAATTTTGTAGTTTATTTCAATTACATCTAAATTAATTACAATATGTTCGAATATGTCTGAAAATTGCAATTCTATACCCCTCATGTTGCTGGAACTTTGCATTTTTGCCCCCAAACCTTGCTGAAGTTTTATTTTTTGCCCCCAAACCTTGCTGGAATTTTATTTTGTACCCCAAACTTGCTGGAATTTTATTTTGTACCCCAACATTGCTGCAAATTATATTTTGTCTTAGAATATTGCTGGAATTTTGCATTTTTGCCCCCAAAACCTTGCTGGAATTTTATTTTGTACCCCAACATTGCTGGAAATTATATTTTGTCTTAGAATATTGCTGGAAATTTGCATTTTTGCCCCCAAAACCTTGCTGGAATTTTATTTTGTACCCCAACATTGCTGGAAATTATATTTTGTCTTAGAATATTGCTGGAATTTTGCATTTTTGCCCCCAAACCTTGCTGGAATTTTATTTTGTACCCCTACATTGCTGGAAATTCTATTTTGTCTTAGAATATTGCTGGAATTTTACATTTTTGTCCCCAATACTTGCTGGAATTTCATTTTTGTCCCTCCCAACATTGCTGGAATTTTATTTTGCCTTAGAATACTTGCTGAAATTTTATTTTTTTGTCCCCCAAACTTGCTGAAATTTTTATTTAAGTCATTATACTTGCTGGAATTTTAGTTTAAGTCCCTATACTTGTTGAAATCTTAGTTTTAAGCCCTAGATACTTGTTGGAATTTTATTCTAAGTCCCTAATTTGTTCGAAATCGACATTTTATGCTCAATTTTTAAGTATTTCATATTTTATACTTTAAATAGTGGTACCTTGACATGTTTGTTGATTTTCTTAGCAATTTATACCGGGTTTACGAATGGGAGGTACCTCGATTACCCTTTTATTTCTCTTTATGTGCTCCTACGTGTTGCTACGTGTTTTTCTATATGTTTTTTTTTATCTCCTTTTGCTTATAATTTTTATACATATGTGAGTGTTTATTTAGTTATGCCATGTTATTTATTAGAAATTAATTTTTGATTATTCAAAGAAATGTAATAGATAGGTAATATTCTATTGAGCAAAAATTCTGTATTTAGATAGTTAATGTAGTAGATAGTGTATATCTAGTTAACAAAAATTAAATTTTGTATTTTAGATAGAAAGTGTAATAGATAGGTTAGATAGGATATCTTTTATTCTTTTTCTATTTTTAGATTGTAATTAGGTTATTCTCCGGTGTAATAGTTAGGGCTATGTGTGCTATGTGCTTATGTGTTTTAATTGCTTTCTTTAGGACTTTGCATCTAGAATATCATGCTTAGGTGTTATGTGCTCCTATGTGCTATTATGTGATTTTATGTGATTATTGCTTCAATCTATGCTTTAATTATTTATTTGCTTTATTATTATATATGTGTATCGTCGCCACACTAGTCCAACGCTAGTTGTGGTTAATTTCGGTTTCTTCGCTAGTCCAACGCTAGCGGAGAATATTTTAGAAAATAGGTTAGTCCAATACTAGACCTTTAGGTCATTTTAGTGATAGAATCATTTCTTGCGTGCATTTCATGACATTTCACACACATTTTATCTTTTTAGGCTTTTTCCCATTTTCTATGAATTTTCATATATACTTTATAACTTATTACTTATTTCTACAACTATCTAGTGCATAACATTTAGGCTCCACTACACATAGAATTTTAGGTCATTTGTGTGATTTGACTAGAAATAGTCATCTACTCACGTGGGAAGCGATGGCGTACATGTCGTTCCCCCCTCCGTGAGTAGAAACAGTTAGTCACGAGTCTATTAGTCCCCCGCACCCGTTATGTTGCATCCCCATTTTCTTTGTTCACTTACTATCTATACTATTATTTTTCTTTTTCTTTTGCACTCCATTCAGCATCTATACTCGTGACTCCATCGAGGTCTATATCCGGGTTTCGCAATTAATGCGGTAATTCCGACTAAACCTCAATGGAATATTTTGTCCCTTAACGATATTCATTTTTAGGATTAGATTTGCATTCATATAGTTGCATCCAAATGCGATAAAATCTTAGGGTTATATTAGGAAAATTTAGACTAAACCTCGCAACTAGTTTCGGCTAGGTCGAAAGGGTGCCTTAGGCGCGAGCCTTTGCCTTCCCTTTCTTCAACTGTGACTCCCGAACCTTTTTCTCTTGTTTTTCAAAGACCTGGAGTCGTCTAAAAGGGTTTTCTTGTTTTTCCTTATTTTTTCCAAAAACCATTTCTTTAAATAAAGCATTTTGATTTTCTTACCTTTTATAAAATATTTTCGGATGACTTGGTACACCAAAACTCAATACCAAGTGGCGACTCCTTTTTTTTTACTAAAAAACCCTTTTTAGACTCTATTTTCGGGCCCAAAAATCGTCGCATTTTCAAAGTCCCATTTTAGGCCCTTTTTCTTTTATTTTTAAAAAATAAAGTATTTGTTTGTCACATTTTATCGAGTTATCTTTTACAAAGCATTTTTCTAGAAATTTTCTTTTTCCAATAAAATAAACACTCTTTTTTTTATAACCATAAAATCACATTTAATTCTCCCTTTTCCTTTTTCCGACACATCTATCATTTTATTATTTTATTTTCCCTTTCGAAAAATGGGGCGCGACAACTTTAACACTTGTTTTTGCGTGGCCAACTTAAATAAGTCGTTTAGTTGTTACTTGACATTGAGAAATGCATGTATCAATGGAAAATGAATAAGTAATGCTTAAGTAGTTCATATGAGAATAATGGATGCTTAAGTGAATCAACACAATTCATGTTTTCATAAGATTTCATCATGAAAATAGTTGAAATCTTGTCATTTCATAGAGAGATTTAGTTATGACATATATGGAATTGGATTCTAAACAAGGCAAGGTAACCCTTAGCTAAGTCATTTATGTATGATTCATTAGTGGATTCTATGTTTTAGGCTTCTTTGCTTGGATTCTATCAAAGTTTTTAATCATTTACCTATTCTATTGAAGGGACCCCATATCATTCTCACCTTGTTTATGTTTAGATAATAAAAGTAAGTGATAGAGCCTTCATAGTTGTACATATTTGATTTCTCGTAGGATTCGACACCTAATACTCCAAGTACTACAATAGACCCGTACAATTGCGAACTAAGTTAGGAGATTAGGTTTTTATTACTTAAGTTGTGTGTATTTGTTCATATTTCGCTATACCTAATCTATACCACGTCAAGTCGCTAGTTCCAATTGTCAGTTAGATGCAATGGCTAGTTGGATCCAACCAATATTTTTTTAATTTAATGTGAGAGTCGCAACACAGCAGGTTGGATGCAACGACTAGTTGGATCCAACCTTGTTTTCAATTTAATGTGAGTGCAGCCACTCTCATAGAATTTTTTTTTCAAATTAACCAAATGAGTGTTGCTGCACACATTGCAACTTAACCAAATGTGTGCAACGACATAATTGCACTTTAACCCCGGTCCCCTAAACATGCAAAGTTAAAAGAATTAAAAAAAAAAAATTTGTACAGTGACTCTAGATTAGGAGCAACATCCGAAAGCAACCTAGTTTTCAAACTTTTTTTTCATCATTGTTTAGAGTAATTTGCCAATAATGGAGTGATGATGTGGCATTTGAGTTATACTCTTTTGAGTATAATTCATTGTGGATGTCTTACCATATAAAGTTGGAAAAATAGCTAAATTTCTCATCTCAATTGAATTTTATTTCTATTGCCATATAAAGTTTTAAAAAATAGCTCAATTAGCCATTTTCGTCTTTTAATGCATCAAATGCCTTATAGATGTGTATCTGCTAACAATCTTTTATCTTAATACATAAAAATTTCAAGAACATTTTAGTACTTATATAAGTTTATGTTTTTATCCTAATTTATTTTATTGCCATAATTATTAAAAATAATTTAAAAATATATAAATATATTTTTCTCCAAAAATTTGATTTAGTTCAGGTTTAGCCCCAAACACATTTAAGTAGCCATTTTTTCAAATTGAGCAAATTTTGTAATTTATAATATGTTCTCTCATAATATTTTATCAAAAATCTAAAGTTATTTCACGGGTTAAGAAATAAAGGTAACAAATTGAATTGTTTTGTAGATGGCATATACCTTGTATTTGTGTATTTGTTAACAATTATGGTATTTTGATACACTAACATTTTTTATTTTATTACCTATTTATTTTTACTATTAATTCATTTGCGTTGTTGTTAAAAAATATTTTCAAATTGTGTGTGTGTGTAATTTAAAAAGAATTTGTTTATTTTGAGCTTAATCCTAAAATACATATAACTATCTTTATAATTGCCTTTTTTAAATTTATAATTGGCAAGCCATTTGTTTAAAATTTAGATTTTAGCTCAATTCAGATGACAAATTGAACTATTTTTCAACTTTCAATGGCAAATATGAACCAAATTTGCTTCCAAAAGTAATTGGAGCTATTTTTTGTGCTTTAGAAGGCAATTAAATAAAACTCATATAGTTGGTAATATGATATTTTAAAAATACTTTAGATTACAAAAGGATTTTTCTCCTAAAATAAATATAGGTTGTGAATTGCTACCAAATTATAATTATAGGGTTAAGCTAATTTTGGGCCTAAATAATTACATTAAGCTTCGCTTGTGTTAACAATGTTTGTTTATTTGTATGTCTATTCTATGTCCTCATGCCTACAAGTATTTTTTGCACAGTAAACATTTAAAATTAATACATATATACCACATAAAGGACCAAATAAATTTTCCTGCACATTGCCTGGTTAAAGAATTTATTGTAAGTTATTATACATTTTAGGTTTGTCTAATGATATCTCTTAGGCACTCATTTATTATGTGCTTAAGTTTTAAAAATTTAAATGTAAAGACAAATTTGGATGAAAAATCAAGATATTAGTAAATATGATTGTGTGTAATAATATGGTAACTCATGTGCATTAAAGCGTGCCCAAGCACCCGCTAAAGTTGATTGTGCACCATTTGACTCAAGGAAAATAATATTGCCAAACACTATAACTAGATTTTTTGTTACAGATAGCTATTGATCGTAAAAGAATCATTATTAATTACAAACTCTTATCTGTATCAAATCTTGTAACCTATACTACTGGTTTCTTATGCAATTATCTATCGGTTCGCACTTAGTTTTTCTTATTACAACATAGACCCTAGAGGGAAAAAACTTTTGTTGACATTTTCATTACTAGATTTTATATTTCCTTATGAATTAGGGTTTAAGATTAGAATTTAGGGTTCAAGGTACAGGGTTTATCATTTTAGGATTTAGATTTTAATTAGATTAAGAAAATAGTAGCAACTCAGGCTTTTTGTTTGTGAAGGAAAATTACGGTTAATTTTTTATTTGTTAAGAACTATTTTAGTTTTTTATTTTTTAGTAAGTTAGAATAATATGAGACTCTTTCAAATTAGTATCAATTTAGAGGAATACTTTTTTAGTAAGTTGAGATAATATAGGACTCTTTTGAAATTATGTTAATTTAGTATTAATTCAGAGATTATGTTAGGCGTCTGTAATATTGAGTATCACAACATCTTTGATGTTACTATTGTTCTTTGACCCAAATTGGTTGCCCAGCAACGTAATATAGCAAACAATGTGCTATATATTTTAATTAATTACCACAGTTCAAACTAGAGTAAAATTTAAGCTAATTGCTTCACACTTAATGTGGGTTGACACTTGATAGTCCACACATAATGAAAGGTGTCCATCATGATAAAAAGGTTAGTTCTAATTTTGTCATGGATCCATTGTAGATTAATCAGGAAAATTCTAGGATCAAGATGAATCTACTTTACGAATTTATATGTGAATCTAGAAGCAAACAAAGAAGGCACACAACACAAATGTCATCACGTGTGATGTGAGTAATTGGACAATTACAATGTCTATATAGCCTTTGGATAAGTTTCGAGTGAATTAGCTGGTGAATTAATTTAAAACGCATATGATGAACATAGCCAGTCAACATATGTTGTATTATACTCTAAAAATGAAATTATTATATCTCCAATTTACACCTAAACAAGTTTAAGGTATGATTTCAAGAATATATGCAACAAGGGCACACCTATGTGTTTGCAAAATTTTTGAAATAAACAAGAAGAAATAAGCATAGTTAAAGTTGTAGGAAATTATCACGAGTTAATGGTTTATTTTTTTGTAAATATGTTATTAAAATCAATAAATAAGAGCACAAATTTAAAAAAAAAAAACTGACATAAAAAGTAACACCGAAATTCCCTATTCCCACTTTATATGCAAAATATAGTATAATACCTAAAAGTAGGAGTCTTTAAACATGCAAATAACTGTGGAAAGGCTTATTTTATTGAATGTCTAGACGGTACAAAATAACAAAGGGTCTCACAATAGACTTTTTAGTATGTATAATAGTTCCCCAATTTAGCTCATCTTTATAACGTATGTTGAACCTTGTGTTCATCGGATCATACTTTGGTTCCTCGTGATCAAATATGGGCTCATTTTTTAAATACGCGACAAATAAATAATTCCAATATGGGGAGCTAAAATTGCAATTTGTCATTATATACATTTTAGTGTATTAAAATAATGGATTGAAACTTGAAACATACTGGTACTTTGAATATACCTCGTCAAAAACTGCAAATTGGTCAAGAAAGCTCCGTTGAGTCACAACTCTTAGACGTGACTAGAAGTGTTTATATTTCTATTTAGTGTTCAATTCAAGCCACAACTATTAAACTTGAGATAAATAAAATCGTCAAATTATTTGTGATGTTTCAATTCAGTTAATCTTAGTATTTTATGATGTTTCAAAATTAAGGTAGTTTCATTATATTGTTAATGTTTCTTGTCTTGTATTCTATGGCTAATGTGAAGAATGTTTTAGTTTTAGATTTCCATGTTGCAATTTTACATATAGATTATGGCTTTAAATTGATTATCAGGTAAATTATTGTGACAATGAATCATGAACTGCTCATTTACTTATAGATGACCCACACGTTACATACAAAACATTCTAACCTTATACTTTTAATTCTGGCTGCAATAGCCAAGGCAAGAAACTCTGGTTCAGGCCTTTCTTTTCTTCCCCAATTTTGAGTCTGTAGACAATGAAATTTGAGTCCAATTAAAATTTTCATTTGTCTATAAAATTATTTTAGTGGCATATATATCATTTTATTAAATATTGCCATGTATCATCTATATTTGAAGAATTAGTTATTTTAGTAGCCAATCATATTATTCCACATGTCGTGATGAGGTGGATTCTCAATTAAATTGTGCTAGGTCGCCCAATAAAGTGGTTCAACCAATTAAATCATGCCATATGTCTTCTAGCCAATCAAATATGCCATGTCATATTTAAGAGATTTATTTCTTTATTTATCTCTTTATTAATAAAGAGATAATTTAAGGAATATTTATCTCTTTAAATATTAGAGAGACAACACACATTATTTTGAAGATGTCTCTTTAAATTAAATTAAAAAGAGATAAACATTGATCTATTTGAAAATATTTAAAGAGAAAAGATAGGTTATCTTTTTTTGAAAACTACGTCTCTTCAAATTAAGAAGAGAGTAAGATGGATCTTTAGAGATGAAGGAGCAAGGAGACAAACCTATGCTGCAAGTCTTCCTCTTTCTCCCATCCATCACTATAAATAGGGGGTCATCCCTATGAGATATACAAATACAGAGATAGACAGACACATGCTGCAGAAACTCTAAGTATTTAAAAACTTCAAGTCTTCCACGACAAATTCTCCAAGCTTTCAAGTCTTCAAGTCTTTCAAGTTCCAGATTTCAAGATCTTTGAAGCCCTCAAGTTTTTTAAGTCTTCTCAAATCTTCAAGATCTCAAGTTTTTTGAGGTCTCTGAAGCCCTCAAGCCTTTCAAGTCTTCTCAAATCAAGATTTGAAAAGGTCAAATGTTCTTTCTTCGAGTCTCCATATTTAGATTTGAAGAAATCAACGCCAATTCGAGAACAAGCCTCAAACCTTCGAATCTAAGTTCGAAGAAGAGAATCGAATGATTCTACAGAGATTGTATATTAAATTTTCTATATTTTTCGCTCTTTTCTTGTTTGTTAAATTTTGCAAACACGAAAATTTGATGCAGTAAAGAGTCATCATTATGAGATCAAATTGGCTAGTGATTTTCACACATGCGTTACATTAGGAATCATAGGAAGCAGTGCATCTACAACTATTACCTTTCTGGAACAACTTTTTAGCAACTTCAAGCAATGACCATCATCTCATTCATGAAGTGTCCACTACAAAAATATTTATGAAGATTGCTTCTAAAATTTCCACACAAGATATTGCAATGAAAATATGACTGTTACAGGGCTACATGGGGTATTAATAAATATAATAATAACTTCTCATTCACCTTATATGCGATTAAAACTTCTCATTCACCTTACATGTGATTAAGTAAAAGGATACTTGTTATGCAATTTTACAAAGATTATTATCAATATATTACATAAATTTATGCATACATTTCTCATATACGTTACCTGCGAATTAAATGATACCTGTCGTACAATTTCACAAAGATGATTATCACTGTGTTACATAAATTTTTACAAACGGGGATTATGTGCTCAAATGTGCAAAAGGATAAATATAAAAAGTTAAAAAGAAAAAGAAAACTTACCGGAGAAGTAGATAGGTGGAAAAAATTTTGATAGAATTCTAAAAACAATGTAGAAAAAGGAAACTATGGGAGGGATAGAAAGCAAGAATCGTAAAAGGGAAAGAAAGGGAGAGAGAGGCAGGAATTGTTGAGCGAGCAAGAGAGAGAGAGAGAGAGGGGGAGAGTGAGAAAGAGAGGTGGGAGAGTTGATTTGGAAAGAGAATGAGAAAGATTAAGTTGATTTTGTTTCAAATTGATTATTGTTTTACGAGAATACCTGGTGTTGACTGTGAAGGACAATGTTGGTATTTTAATAAAACTTGTTCTGGCAGTAAAATCTCTTGCTTTGGTAATATTGCCAACCACTGGTTAATTTGACCATTAGTCAATGGAACCAAATGATTAAAATAATATTGGATATTTAGTTAATAAACTAATTTATAATTTTGGTGTTAAAAAAAATCATTTTTTATTATTATCTCTTTATTGCTGGTAAAGCATGGTATGGTTGTGACGTGGAACTAGAAAAAAAATAAAAAACTCAAAGTGAAAAAAATAAAAAAGTTTATAGTATTGAAACTCAAAGTGCAAGCAAAAAGTCCCCAAGCTTTAGGAGGGAAGAGTTCAAAAAATAGTTTGTGCATTGATTGATTTGTGCTTTAAAATATGACAAAGTAACAATGGCTCCGTTTGGATGCCATTTTTTGGAGATTTTTGGGAAAATTTTTTGGAATTGTGTTTAGCATGCAAAATTTTTTGGTCAAATTTTTTTCACCAAATTTTTCCACCAAATTTTCATTTGAAATTTTAAATAAACTTTAGAGATTTTTTTGTAATTATTCACAAAAACAAGCATGTTTGTATTCAAAATTTGTTTCGAAAAACTGAAAAAATTGCGAGTAACAAAATGAGATTCATTTTTTGTAGGTTTTGAGGTTGGACGACGAAGTGGACGTTGTAGCAGACAACAAAGTGAACGTCCGCTAAGATACAAAAATGTCTTACCGGACATCTATTTTTTTAAGCGGACATCTGCTTTTTAAGTAAACGTCTACTAAGATAAAAAATGTCTTAGCGAACGTCCGTTTCTTTAAGCGGACAACAAAGCGGACGTCTACTTCTTTAAATCATCATTATGTCATATCAAAAATTTTTTCACATTCAAACACTTTTTCACATTTTCTAAAATGTCAACAAAAAACAATCTAAATAATTTTTTCAAATAATCTTCAAAAAACACTCCAAATAATCATATCCAAATAGAGCCAATATTTTTAAATCAAACTTGGAGATTGAATCAGTGTTCTGACTGGTTTCCTGTTTTTCCCAATTTAGCTGGCTCAACCAAGCTAGTATCAATTTATTTTATATGATGATAAAAATATAAATGAAAAATAATATAATCAATATTAAAAATATAGAACTAATTAAGAATCAGATAAAATAGGGTTGGATGTATACATTAAATTGGACTATTGATTGGTTTTCGATTCAACCAATTGAACTAGTCGTCCACTCTAGTCTAAGTTATATAAATGGCAAAATTGGGTAGCATATATGTATGAAATTTTACCTCCACGATTTTATACTTGATCAATATCAAAGGAAAAAAATTGTGATAGAATTCTAAAAAACGTAGAAAAAGGAAAATATAGGAGAGATAGAAAGCAAGAATCATAAAAGCGAAAGAAAGGGAGAGGGAGAGAGAGAGAGAGGTGGGAGAGTTGATTTGGAAAGAGAATGAGAAAGACCGGGTTGATTTTGGCACAAATTGATTAATGTTTTGTAAGAATATATGATGTTAATTGTGAAGGACAATGTTGGTATTTTAATAAAATTTGTTCTGGCAATAAAATCTCTACTTTGGCAATATTGCCAACCATGGTTAATTTGACCATTAGTCAATGGAACCGAATGATTAAAATAATATTGGATATTTAGTTAATAAACTATTTTATAATTTTAGTGTTAAAAAAATGTTTATGTTTTATTATTCTCCCTTTATTGCTGGTAAAGCATGGTATGTTGTGACATGCAACTAGAAAAAATAAAGAGAAAAAATAAAAAAGCTTATAGTATTGAAAACTCAAAGTGAAAGCAAAAATCCTCAAGCCTTGGGAGGGAAGAGTTCAAAAAATAGTTTGTGCATTGATTGCTTTGTGCTTTAAAATATGACAAAGTAACAATATTTTTAAATCGAAACTTAGAGATTGAATCAGTATTCTGACCGGTTTCCTATTTTTCCCAATTCAATCGGCTCAACTAGGTTGGTATCAGTTTATTTTATATGATAATAAAAGTATGAATGAAAACTAATATAATCAATATTAAAAATATAGAACTAATGAAAAATCAGATAAAACAGGTTTGGACGTATACATTAAATTGGACTATTGATTGGTTTTCGATTCAATTAATTGAACTAATCGTCCACTCTGGTCCAAGTTAAAATAAATGGTAAAATTGGGTTGCATTTATTTATGAAATTTTACCTCCACAATTTTATACTTGATCAATATCAAAGCGATAAATAACAACTTAGAATTGAGATTTTGTCCTTAAGGTTTAGAGGTTTTCTTTTATTTGGTTTTTATTATATAAACAAAGTATAATTTTTGTTTACATAATTAACTCTTAAACAATGGAAAAAAGAAACAGAAGGAGTCCCCCCGGGAACTGCTCCGGGTGATATTGGTGAAAGCAATAAAAAATTGTCACATCTCAAAACCACAGTGGACCGATGTTCATTAATTGTCCACTTTTGACTTCAGGACAATAATTACCTCTGCATCTCCCCTGGTCCTGCAAAATTTCAGACAGCTTCACATCTTTTGAAGACACCAGTAGATAAAATAGGCCTCAGACGCTTCATCTTCACCGGTTATCTCGCACACTATCTCAAGTTTCTGTAAGGTATTTGATTAATTCTTTCATTTCATATCATCTTTGATTCTTTTCTTGATATTTAGATGATGAATGGATATAATATCTGTATATCATTGAATGAAATATATTTGCAGATTGCAGATGAATTGAAGATTAAAATATTTGAGCTAATAGCTATTCATCCTTGCTGACAGATTGGCATGTTAATGAAATAATTTCACTGCTACTGTGTAAATAGATTAAAAATTCTTATTTAGTTACTTTAGTTGGTAAAGGACTAAGCATTAAGTTCAGTGTAGATTGACATTCAGCAATTCAACTAGTATCTAATTTGAGCTCATATTGGAAGGAACAAAAAAAAATTTTTTTTCCTGATAGCGGTTACTGTGATTTGTCAATATTGGAATTACATAATACTATTGTAAGATTAATGATTTTACATTGCGGACATCCCTTAATTTAGAGCTCCTAGAAATTATAAGGGAATATTTGATATCTTTGGATTGTGCAAGTGATGAATAGTAAATTAGCATGCTTATCTAGAATTGCTTCATACTGGCATGAACATATCCTTGTAGAAGTCCGCCCCCAAAATTTGTGAATCTATGTTATCCTAGAGATGGTGGTCAACTAAAATCCTGCATTTACTTTGATCAGAATGCTGCCAACTTTTGATCCAACAAATGTTGAAGCTGGTATGAAGATTTTGGAGGACATAACCAGCAATGCTCGTCATATACAAAAACAGGTTCTAGAAGAGATTTTGGTTAAAAATGGAAACACTGAGTACTTAAAAGGTTTTCTAGATGGTAACCCTGATAAGGAACTTTTCAAGGATAGAGTTCCTGTTGTAGATTATGAAGATATCAGGCTTTACATTGACCGAATTGCCATTGATGGAGAGCCATCCGAGATAATAACTGCTGAATCCATAACGGAGCTTCTCATAAGGTAAATGAGATTAGGTGTGTGTGAGTGGCAGTCTTATCTCACAGTTGTGGTCCTTGAGGATGAATGAGAGAGTTGTTTCTTTTGTATTTCCTGAATCTTGTTTTCTGTTAGGCCTTTTAATGTAATTTCATTAGCAGCTCAGGAACTTCAGGTGGGAAGCAAAAGTGGATTCCAAAAACTGATGCAGAGCAAGGGCGTAGGGCCTTCTTCTATTGTCTCCTTTCTGTTGTTCAAAACAAGTGAGTGCAATACGTCTATAGTTCGTTGATTTTTGTTTCAGAGAACTTCTGTTCACGAGAAACATAAAGAGTCGAATCAACAATATTGAATGTTCAGCTGTTTCAATCCAGGAATCTTCAGGGCTTCACAGAAGGGAAGCCATTGTTCTTTGTTTTTTTCAGTCCGGATATCCATACCCCTGGTGGTTTAGTGGCAAGAACATCTACAAAAAGCGATATGCGGAGCAGAAAAGATAAAAATTCTCAGGTCACATTCTGTGAAGATACCAAGCAGAGCATGTATGGTCAATTACTTTGTGGTCTTGTGCAGCGAGATCATGTAGTGAGCATTGGCACATTTTTCGCATCAGGTTTTCTTCGGATAATCAAATTCTTGGAGCTACATTGGCAAGAACTCTGTTCAAACATAAGAACTGGACAAATCAGCGATTGGATTACTGATCCTGATTGCCGGGAGGCCGTCTCTTTGATTTTAAGCAAACAAATGCCTGATTTGGCAGATTCACTTGAACTTCAGTGTAAAGGAAAATCATGGGAAGGTATAATTAAGAAGATATGGCCTGGGACCAAGTATGTCTACGCTATTATTACTGGGTCCATGGCACAATACATCCCGGCACTTGAGTTCTATACTGGTGGATTACCTGTTGTTTCATCAGTTTATGTTTCTTCAGAGGGATGTTTTGGGATAAATTTGAAACCTTTGTGCAGTGCTTATGATATCTCGTACACATTTATACCAAACATGGCTTACTATGAATTCTTACCAATTGGCAATCATGAAGATCCAAACAGCATGAACGAGAAGGATGGTCATTTGAAGGATTGCATTGTGGATCTTGCGAATGTGAAAATTGGCCAGCACTATGAACTCATTGTGACAACCTTTACAGGTAATATCTTCATACTTGTGATTTGACCCTATCTGCCTTTGAGTGACTAGAGTTTATATACATAAGACAGTCTTATGAAAAGTTATTGTTTAAATTACATAACTATGGATTATGTTGCATCTTTGACTGCTGAACTTTTTTTTTTTCTTTTTCTTTTTGGGTTACTTTCATCCTGAACTTTTTATTATGTTTCAAAGTAGTGATACCGACCATTTCCAGTTAACTTGAACAGTTACCTTAGACAATTGTCATGCGTAACACTTTTCATGATATTAAATTTGTTAAAGTTTGATTCTTATTTTCTTTTCTTTTATCCTTTTCTTTCTCCTCTTCCTCCTAGTAGTAAGTCACCAAAAATTGAACAAGATAGTATAGTAACAGTTGTTGTGGCTCGTAATTAGAAAATATTAAGTGCTATATCATCTAGATTATTGTCAAAATAGTATCTTTGCAATATTTTATGCCAATAACAGTCCTAAATCTTTTTTTTCCCTTTTGTTTCTTTTCAGGGTTATATCGATATAGAATCGGGGATATACTCATGGTGACAGATTTTCACAATAACACTCCCCAGTTCAGATATGTTCGAAGGAGAAATGTGGTTTTGAGTATTGACACGGATAAAACAACCGAAGAAGACCTCTATAAAGCAGTTACATTATCTATGCGTGTTCTTGAACCACTTGGTTTCTTTCTTACGGATTGCACTAGCTATTCTGACACATCCTCCATTCCTGGTCACTATGTGCTCTTTTGGGAGCTTCAACTGAGAGCAAATGATGAAGTACCTGAACTTGATGAGGGTAAAATGGAACAGTGCTGCAGTATAGTGGAACAATCTTTGGATCTGCAATATAAGACATTGAGGAATCAGAGCAATACCATTGGTCCCTTGGAGATTAGAGTGGTGAAACAAGGAACGTTCAATGTGCTGATGGATTTTTATCTTTCTCAAGGGACATCTTTAAGCCAATACAAGACACCTAAAAACATTAAGTCGGAAAAAGCCATTGAGATACTAAACTCAGGGGTGGTGGGGAGATTTTCCAGCAAGGTATTGCCTAGTCAAGCCTGATTATACAAGGTTATCTGAGTTGAAAAGAAGGTATTTATACATCTCTGGCTATATTTACTGCAGTAGTGGAAAACACTTCTCCAGTGTTCAACTTACGAAATTAGCAATTTAGCACTACTCTCACGTCGAGCAAATTGAGTATTGTAACATTCAAACAAATGTGTCTACTCCAAATGTGTCTACTTTTGACCTGAGTTCTATTTAGTTCCTTTTTATTTGTAAGGTTGTTTTGTTCTTCCTGACTAGTTTGTTAAGCAGATAGTGCATTTTGTTTCAAATTATGGTTTCATTCTGTTAATAAAAGTAATAGTATGAGTTAACTGAGTTTAACTTAGGCACGTTCTTATTAATTTGCTTTCACGTTTTCTGATTTCTGGGTAAGTGTGGTAATGCGTCATAGGATCATGTTAAAGCATGATCCCTCACTTTCTTGTATGACTAGATGAAGTGATTGCTTTAATCCAATCACAAATGTGCAAATGTTCAGTTATTACAAATCCCTTAATGCTTTAAATTCATGCTCTAATTTTATTTGAAAATCACTTATTTGTATGGAGCAATTTTAAGGCAGATCTGTTCACTGAATTTTCTTGCTCTAGGTTATGTGATCCTCCTTTGAGTTGAGGTGTTCTAACGCGTTACTTCATTTGAACTCAGTGGTACTTTTTTTTCCAATTCGAACCTTAAATTTTGGCTTGTACAATACCAAACCAACACCGAACTTTTGATTATTATGAACCATCCATCCATCCCCTATCGATTCATTTCAGATTAGTTTGGTAAAGTTTAGACATTTCATTTTGTCTCTTGTTTTTTGTAATCAAAAGAAAATCCACGCACACCATAACCTATTTAATCAACTTAATTCTTTTTCAACAGATATTGCGATCATTTAAAGATAATTCAACTGTACTAGCTCTAATATTCGAAATTGTCCAAACTTAATCAAATTTCAAATTATAAGAAACAGACTATTTGAAAAGAGGACTGATATGTTGTGTTACCTTATAATGTGACATCATTGTTCTAATAACTGGACTTTTTGCCCAATCTCCTACATTGTCGAATTTCTTGAACGAGTTTAAAAGTAATGATGTTAACCAGTGTTTTGTAATCAACCCGGATCAATAGGTTCAATTGGTTTACTTGGAAAGCAATCAATTGGTTGGGTCGTTGTACAATAAAGTCGGGTGGTCATAAAACGTGAATAAATTAAGCTGAATTAATTTGGTAAAACGATTTTTAGATTATACTATTAATTTTTTAAATTTTGGTTAGTTTAATTTTTTCGGAGTAGTATTAACCTTCATTGTTGTGGCAAAATTTGTGACTAAAACTTAAAAATTATTCATTACTTTTTCATTAAACAAATAAAAAATCAGTTGATTTGACTGGTGGAATCGATAGTACCAATACCAATAACCAACGAACCAATTAGTCTACTGGTTCAATGGCCGGTTCGAGCTTGAAAACAACCGCTTTGCTAGCTGTTGTTAAGGCGAGGGTTTAAGACATTAAACCCCTGCCGTTGTCGTCCACTGCTCCGCTTTCTCCTCTTTCTCCTCCTCCTCCTCCTCCTCTTCTCCTCTTCTCTTCTCTTCTCCAAATAAAAAGATGAGTCTAATAGCAGGCTCTTATGAGCGCTTCATCTGGGGGTTTCAAACTAAAATCCCATAAATACCCTCAATCTTTCTCCCTAATTCCCCTCTTCTCCTTCCCCTCCCACCTCTCCCCAATCAAGTGCGCCGCCGTTTCCGGTTCCGCTGCCGTCACCGGAGGCTTCGACGACACCATCAAAATCTACGACCTCTCAACTTGCTCCGAAATCGGCTCCCTTCACTACTCCTCCGGCATCACTTCCCTCTCGTTCTTCACCCCGCCTTCTTCTTCCGTCGCCCTCCCTCGGAAACCTCATCGCCGCCGCGGATGACGGCGCCGTCATCATCTACGACGCCGACCCTTTTGTCCATTTGAAAACCGTAAAGAACGTGCACAAAAAGGGAGTGAATGATCTCTCTGTCCACCCTTCTGGCAGGCTGGCTTTGTCGGTGGGGCGTGACGAGTGCTTGGCGATGGTGAATTTGGTGAGAGGAAGGAGGAGTTTTGTTGTCGACTGGGAAAAGAAGCTTCCATTGTGAGGTTTAATGAGGGTGGGGGAGAAGTTTTTTATGGTAGTGGATGGCAAAATTAGTATACATGAATCAGAGGATGCCAAAATTGTTGCTGAATTGGATAACAACAAAAGGGTTCTCTGTGCCGCCCCCGGAGATGTAAGCTTTTTAATTTCCTTAAATTTATTTTTACAGTTTTTCGGGCTGTTCTGTGTTTCATAATTTATTTGTCGGATGTGTACAATGTTATAAATATATCCCAATTTACTGAGTAGGATTGATTTATGAAAAATGATGATTTTCTTTATGAGCTATTCATAGCTCAGAATTATTTCTCATGTTCGCCTCATATATTAGATTCTACCTGTTCGAGCTCAATGACTAATAATGCTTATTCATCTTGCTCCAAATTGGGCTTATAGATGACAGATCTTTAGACAAAAAACTGGAAGTGTATAATATAATACCTATGATGATCTTTTGGTATTGCCTTTGTGTAAGCTCTGCTGAGTGACTAATGTTGGTAGTTGTTCAAACTTCTCAGAATTAGTGCACCAGTGCACGTGACAGTATAATCACAGCTAGATAGGATAGGTCTGATGGTATTTGTTATCCCTCCATAATTTCGGGTCCTAAGCATTGCATAAGCCTCATGAGTTAATCCACTTTCTTAGTCCCCCCCAGAAATAAAGTGCAGTAGTTGGGAGAACTGATATAAGTAATGTCTTGTCATTTTCTGCATGCTTGTAAATGTTATGTGTATTCTATTCTCTTTTTTAGAAAGAAATTTTCACCTTTGAATGAAGCGAATCACTGGTTCATAGAGACAAATGGCAGAAATCAACAGGCATGGCAAGGATCCTTCGAAAACCCAAGCTCTGATTTGGCATGTCTGAGAGGACAAGGAGTCTGTTTGGGGAGTTGGATCAAGTCACATTAAAGAGCCTTTATTAAGTATACTAGTAGGAATTTAGTTTTTTCTAAGTTTTCTGCATTTTTTGGTAGGGGTGTCTTGAGTAATATAGCTATGTTATGGGAAGTTCGTTGTTTGGTGTCTACTATAGTTTTTTGCATTAGACTTGAATAGTGAACCTTTTTTGATTACTAGTATTATCTTGCCTTGGCTGTGATACTAATGGTTTCTAGCACTGATTCCTAAAGTTCTTTATTGCTTTCTTATTTTCAGAGTTTGTACAATTTCCCATTATTTTTGGTCTTAAATTACTATTAATCTCTGTTTTCTTGCACTTAATACCCTTTCACGAGTTTCCCAGTGCATCTGTTGGCTTATTCACAGCTTTGTGCTGTGTCTTTAGTCCTTCTGACCCTTTGATCACTGGAAGCATTCCCCCCCCCCCCCCAGGTAGTTTATAAACTTGTGCATCTTATATGTTGAAATGAAGTTACTTGCTTGTGTATTTCCTTGCTTTTCTGCAATTTTGAAAACTAACTGAACAGTCAGCAGGATGGAATACTGTTTACTGGTGGAGAGGATAGGAGTATTACAGCATGGGATATACATTCTGGAAAGGTTGCATATAGAATTGAAGATGCACATTCAGCTCGTGTGAAAGCTGTTGTTGTGCTCTCCCACAGTGATGGTGCTTCTTCTAAAGAGGATCCTTACATAATAGCATCTGCTTCATCTGATGGTGTCATTCGTGTTTGGGATATTCGCATGGCTAACATGGAGAAACCAAATCCACTTACTGAGGCTAAAACAAAGTCCAGACTTACTTGTCTTGCTGGATCATCTTTCCGATGTGAGTATGAAATTTCTGAAGCATTCTGGTTGTGTTTCTAGTTTTTTTTTTTTTTTTTGAGAAGTTTTGTTCGTTATGATTTTTTTATCCAAATAAGGCTGACTGCATCTTAATATTCAATTTTCTTGAGGTATTCTCTTTATTGAAGCTAGTAAATGAGATAGCTTTATTATAACTTAGGTTTGTGAAGAAATACTGGATTCTTTCTGTTTGAGCGCTCAAAATTTTGAAAAGCTTACAGATACTGGTCCATGAGAAGAATGGTTGATAGCTGACCAAAATTATGGAGTAAAATAAAATTGAATAGCAAGATGACTTCACAAAATCTCAGAACCGAACTTTTCCTGCAGACAGTTTCAAAATTCATTCCTTCCCCTGTAAACAGTTGGATATAAGTGGGACTCAATTAATGATAACGACAAATTATTGTCTCATTTCTTTTAAGAACATGATTCTTTTCTTCTTGATTGGAATGTGACGTTAATTCTGTTCATTCGTCTCTTTCAGCTGCAAATCGTGCCCAAGTTGGAATCACTGTTCCCAGTGATAACCAGGAGTGACTAATTTAAGAATCATGACTGTACCTTTTGTCAAGGATATAATGAAGACCCAGCCTTTCCATTCTGTTTTTCATTCTCTACCTTCCCCCTTGGGTATATCTTCTAGATGTAGAGATTTAGCTGTGTTTTCTTTCCGTTTAGCTATAATTGCATTAGTTTTGGCTGCTCAAATAATCTTTCTACCATTTGATTCGCATGATAAGTTGCATTGTCAGAATTAGTAGATTTCTCTTCTCGTCTGTTCCTCTAGTTCCAATTGTAATTTTATAGGTTGCTTGGCAATAACTGTGTAAGATGAACTCAAATACAATACCTAACTGACCCCGTGTTCTTGCGATTTCATTGATAAAGCTCATTACTCTGCTGGAAGATAGCCCGTGATTTCAGATTGCACCCTCTTCATTCCCCTGAAAATAAAACCCTTCCTTCCCCCCAGGAAAGGACAAAAAGTGCCCACAACAATTTGGAGTTGCCCTGAATGGTCCTAGTAAAATTGGGCAAAATCTATTTTGCTATCTAAACTATTCTAAAAATCTCAATTTGCCTTCTGAAGTATACTTTTTTTATCTCAAATTGCTGTCCAAACTCAAAAACACAAACTCAATCTCGCATATAGTTTAACATTTTGCTTAATGGAGTTACTTAAGACTAACAGTTTAACAAAGTATTAATTAAATGATCATTTTTACCATTTAAATTTTAAATGATACCAATAAAATTTTAAGGTTTAGAGTATGACCCAATAACGAACTTGAATGTTCCTTGCATTTAGCAACAACAACCATCTACATGAATAATGTTCTTTGCATCTGGCAACCATCATTAGCTAAAGCGTCGACCATGGTGATTGTACAGATTTTTTCTCACATGCAATTTACAATTATGTTAGCGAAATTCTTTTATGTTGCCTTAACAGGAACCATAAAAGAATTGATAATTTATTTTTTCGGAGCTTCCATTTCAAATCCTGAATCATATATAAATCTTTACATTTCAAATCCTGAACATACCCAAAAAAGTTCATCAGATCGAAGCTGCTAGATTTGGAAGGACATTGCTGGAAAATTTTCCTCACCCGTAAATTCAACATCTGAATG
>JAMWEH010001687.1:0-26190 GCA_024721245.1 Mitragyna speciosa | reverse complement strand
GGAGCTGATTTGTCTTGAGGTCGCACTTGCAAAAGTTTTATCCCAATATTGACCAATTGTTTTTCCTTAAGAAACTCTATTCTAACATTGTCATTCACTTTTGGGGCTCTCCTTCCCTTTCCCAAACAAGATTTGCCTCAGTTTTTTTTTTTTTTTTTGCCCCAGTATGGGATAAAAATCAAGACAAAGAATTTGCTTCAAATGTGGGATAAATTTAGTGCAAAAAGTTATCTGGGTGTGGGATGCGACCTTCAAGTGGGTTGCCAAACGAAATTATAAATTCTGAAAGCTCAAAGGGGAGAACGAGGGTAAAGAATTGTTTTATGGAAAAGAAAGAAGGCCCGCCTTTAGCCCATCTTCTTCTTGCAATAAAAATTATTTGAAAGAAAATTTACGAAATCAAATATAGAACCTTTTTACCATGTCTGAATTAATGATTTGGGGAAAGACCTGACCATCCATTTCGGCCAGGACAAGGCCCCCTCCTGATAACACTTTCTTGACAATGAATGGACCTTACCAATTTGGAGCGAATTTTCCTTTTGCCTTCTCCTGGATTGGAAGAATTCGCTTCAGAACTTTGTCTCCTATTCAAATTGACGGGGTTTGACCTTCTTCTGATAGGCACGGGCCATTCGCCTTTGGTAACACTGCCCATGGCAAATAGCATTCAATCGCTTTTCATCAATCAATGCCAACTGCTCATGACGTTCCTTGACCCATTCAGCTTCCTCTAATTGAGCTTCCATCAATATACGCAGAGAAGGAATCTCAACTTCCGCTGGCAATACTGCTTCCATCCCGTACATAAGGGAATATGGGGTCGCTCCAGTAGAAGTTCTTATAGCAGTTCTGTATGCCAACAATGCATAAGGCAACTTCTCATGCCAATCTCGATGCGTGTCCGTCATCTTCCGGATGATCTTCTTCAAATTCTTATTGGCAGCCTCTACAGCTCCATTCATCTGAGGTCTATAGATGGCAGAGTTTCGATGCTTGATCTTGAACTGCTCACACAACCCATCTACCACGTCATTGTTGAGATTCTTCGCGTTATCCGTAATCAATGTCTCTGGTATCCCAAAACGACAGATAATGTGATTTCTCAGAAAATCAGCTACCACTTTCTTAGTCACGTGCCTGTAAGACTCGGCTTCGACCCATTTAGTGAAGTACTCTATCGCCACCAGGATAAATCGATGACCATTTGAAGCAGGAGGATCGATAGTTTCCAATCACATCCATTCCCCACATTGAACAAGGCCAAGGAGCAGTCATACTGTGGAGCTCCGAAGGAGGTGCGTGTATCACATCGCCATGTAATTGACATTTAACGCATTTTCTGACGAACTCAACACAGTCATGCTCCATGGTAAGTCAGAAATATCCCGTCCTTATGATTTTCTTTGCCAACAAGTGCCCGTTCATATGCGGCCCACATACGCCGCTGTGGACCTCCTTCATCAAATATTCAGTTTCCTTCTCGTCAACTCATCTCAACAAACCCAAATCACTTAACCTTTTGTACAGGACTTCTCCGTTCAAAAAAAATCTCATAGACATCCTTCGAAGAAAATTCTTAGCCGCAGTATTAGCACCCGAAGGATATAATCCAGCTTTCAAATATTCCCTCAGATCATGAAACCAGAGAAGGCCATCAGCCTCTTGCTCAATGCACAGGCAGTGCGCTGGTTCCTCTTGGATCTTGATGAAAATAGGTTCAATTACAATACTATTAGGATGAGAGATCATGGAAGACAAAGTTGCCAAAGCATCTGCAAAGACGTTTCGGGTACGCGCGATATGTATGAATTCCAAAGTTCTGAACTGTCGAGCCAAAGTGAGCAAACAACAATGATATGGAATTATTTTGGAATCCCGAGTCATCCATTTTCCCAATGTTTGGTGGACTAGTAAATCAGAATCACTGAATGCTGTCAAATCCTTGATATCCATATCCAACGCCATCTTCAAACCAAGAATGCAAGCTTCGTACTCTACCATGTTATTAGTGCAGGCAAATTTCAGTTTGGCAGTAGCAGGGTAATGTTTTCCTTCGGGTGACACTAGGACTGCCTCAATTCCAGCTCCAAAAGAGTTTGAAGCACCATCAAAGAACAATCGCCATCCTGAAGATTCCTCATTAATATTCTCAGCTGTCCCCACAAACAAAATTTCTTCATCAGGGAAATAAGTATTCAATGGCTCGTAATCATCTTGCAAAGGGTTCTCTGCCAAGTGATCGGCAATTACTTGGCCCTTGACTGCCTTTTGAGTTGTGAACACAATATCAAATTCACTGAGAATCATTTGCCACTTAGCCATGCGTCCAGTAGGCATTGGTTTCTCAAGCAAATACCTCAACGGATCAGATCGAGATATGAGATAGGTGGTATGATCAAGAAGATAATGTCTCAATTTTTTAGCAGTCCAAGCCAATGCACAACATAATCTTTCCAAGAATGAATAATTCGCCTCATAGACCGTAAATTTCTTGCTCAGATAATAGATTGCCTGTTCCTTTTTGCCTGAATCGTCATGCTGACCGAGAACACAACCCATGGCTCCATCCAATACTGAGAGATACATGATAAGTGGTCGACCTGACTTTGGCGGTACTAAGACAGGAGGATTCAACAAATAATCTTTGATTTTATCAAAAGTTCGCTGACAATCTCCATTCCACTTCATTGGAGTATTTTTTCTTAACAACTTGAACAATGGTTCACAAGTGAGAGTCAACTGAGCAATAAATCTGCCAATGAAATTAAGCTTCTCCAAAAAACTCTTCACATCTTTTTGCGTCTTTGGTACTGGCATTTCTCGTATGGCCTTTATCTTGGCAGGATCTATTTCAATACCCTTCTTACTAACAATGAAACCTAGTAACTTGCCAGCAGGAGACCCAAAAGCACATTTCGCAGGATTCAGCTTCAGATTATACCTTCTTAATCTTTCAAACAGCTTTCTCAAATCCCCCAAATGGTTCTCTGCTCTTTTGGACTTGACTATAATGTCATCCACGTAAACTTCTATCTCCTTGTGTATCATGTCATGAAACAGTGTAGTCATAGTCCTTTGATAGGTGATCCCAGCATTTTTCAATCCAAAGGGCATAACTCTATAATAGAATATTCCCCACGGAGTCATGAATGACGTCTTTTCCCTGTCTTCCTCTGCGACCAGAAATTGATGATATCCAGCGAAACAATCAATAAATGAATCCATTTCATGCCCAGCAGTATTGTCCAATAGGATGTGAATGTTAGGCAAAGGGAAGTCATCCTTTGGACTGGCTTTGTTTAAATCTCGGTAATCTACACATACTCGCACTTCACCAGACTTTTTGGGAACCGGAACCATATTTGATAGCCAAATGGGATAGTGAGAGATAATGATGATTTGGGCATTGAATTGCTTGACTATCTGTTCTTTGATTTTGAGGCTCATTTCAGGTTTGAATTTACGAGATTTCTGTTTCACTGGAGGAAAGTTTGGATCTGTGGGCAATCTATGAACTACTATGTCTGTGGAGACGCCAGGCATATCATCATAGGACCATGCGAACACATCCTGAAACAGTGTCAAAAATTCAATCATCTCTTTTCTTTGCCTCTTGTTCAAATGAACACTGATTTTAACTTCTTTAACTTCTGTCTCAGTGCTAATATTGATAGTTTCTGTTTCTTCCAAGTTAGGCTTGGGTTTTTTTTCATATTGTTCAAGATTCTTAAGCACAGAGTCATAATCTTCTTCAATATCGCTCTCACTCTCATTAATGGTTTGCATTATTTCAGAATTTAGAGAGATATCGAAGTTGAACTTGTCAGTTTCAAACAAAGTGACATCCAAAGGATCATAGGCGGTTATTTTCGGCCATCTGAAAATGAAGTAAAATATGCAATCATAAATAAATGAAACATAAATAAACAACTTCTCAATTTATTGAATGAGAGTTTGCATTTTCAAAAGAAGATGTTTACAATCACAAGTTAGCATTAACTTTTGAGAAAAGATAAATAGCATTTCAATATTTAGACAAAAAAACTTTCTCGATATAACAAAAGAAATTGAGAATAGTTTCTTTCAAAAGCTAATGCAATAAAATCAGAGCCTAACACTAAAACAAACTTTGAGAAAATAATTCATTTCAGGGCTCCATTTAGAAATGAATTTTGAACAAAAGACAATCCCAAATTTACCGAAACTCCCTCCGAATAGGGAGAAAATCAGATGTCCAATTGTTCAATGACTCTTTCTTGATTTCCTCAAAATCAGTAGCATCAGACGATTCTTCTGTACCAGTCATTCCAATGAAAAGACGGCTCATCCCCTCTTCAACATCATAATCCTCATTGCATATTTCAGAAATAATAACCCTGGATGCTCTTGAGAAACTGTGATACAGTGGAGGAATATAGAGTGAAACCTGTCTTCCTTCCTTTTCAACTCTCTTCTTCTCCTTTATCTCCTTCAAATCCTTACCTTTTGGATGAAAACCAAGCCCAAAGGTATTTTTCTGTTCCATTAGTTGAATAGGTTCCGTAATTCCCTGCAGCATCTTTCCAATACCCTTTCCCGGCTGGTAGTCTGCCCTGATCAGTTCCTTAGCTATCATGATACTCGCATTAGGCAATAAGGGCTCCACAGGTGGCTTTCCTTCCGGAATCCAATTGACAGATACAATATCTGAAGCACGAAATCCCCGATCAAGTGATAGCTTATCCTTCGCCTCTTCAGCATGCCCCTGATTCACCATCATAGTGCAATCATCTTCCGCAAAAATAGTGATCAGTCTATCATCCATAATGAATTTTACCATTTGATGCAGAGATGACGGTACTGATCCAGAAGAATGAATCCACGGCCGCCCTAACAAAACATTGTATATACCGAAAAAATCCATGACCTGGCAGGTAACCTGATATTGAGCTGTACCCATCTCGAGCACTAAATCAATCTCTCCCATAGTCTCCTTCCTCGAGCCATCGAACCCTCTAACAACGGTCAGTGATTGGCGAACTTGTGACCGTGAATATCCTAGCTTTTGTAGAGTGTTCCATGGGCAGATGTTCAGCGCAGATCCGTTGTCGATCAAAACTCTAGGCAAATATCTTCCATTGCACCTCACAGAAATGTATAAAGCTTTGTTATGCCCCTTTCCTTCAGGAGTCAATTCATCTTCAGAAAAGGCGATCTGATTAGACGCCAAAACATTCCCTACTATCCCGGCTAGCTTCTCAGTGGGAATGTCCGTGGGAACATGAGACTCATTCAAAACTTTTAAAAGAGCCTCTCGATGCAACTCAGATGTCAACAAAAGATTTAGAATTGAAATTTGTGCTGGCATGCGGCTCAACTGTTCCACCACCTTGTACTCACTCTTTTTCAAAATTTTCAAGAATTCTTCCGCTTCCTTCTCATCAACTGGCTATTTAGGGGGTAGTGTGCTCTCTTTTCCTTTTGCTGGTACAACAATTTCTGATTCTACCATCACTCTCCCTGATCTCAGAATTGCGGAGACATCATTATTCAATTCAGAATCTTCGTAATTCCATGGAACCCTCTGCAAATCCTCAACGAGCATTTGTTCAGGCACATCAACGATTTCTGGTTCTGGAACCTCTAACTCAAACGGCACAACATCTAGGACAAATGGCTGGGCTGATGAGTTGGCAGCAGACAAGGTTTCTTTTAACATAACCGGCTCTTTTGGTTGGATTACAGGTGATGCCAACTTTTCAGTGACAATGTCATCCATGTGCTGACTCATGAATTCCTTTCTCGACATCATCATTCTAGCTCGCCTGTCATCTCCATCAGTAACACCCACTGTCTCTTCAATCGCAACTATCATTTCAGAAGGGTCACCAAGTATTTCATCTGAAGTAATCATTCCAACAGTAGACCCGTGCTGAGACAAAGGATTGTTATCCACATTTGGGGCCTGCCCTCTCCCTCTTCTCAATACTATCTCTCCATCGTCAATCATATCCTGGATTTTGTGCTTCAAAGCCCAACAGTTAGCTGTGGGGTGCCCACGACTTCCCGAATGGTAAGCACAGATGGCTTGATGATCATAGTCATGGGGTAACCCGTTAGGAAAAGTTTTCTGAGGTATGGTGCCAATTTTGCCCGCTGCTCTCAGTTGGTCATATATCTGGTCTAAAGGGCGACCAAGGGGAGTGAAAGCCCTAGGCCGTCTTTGTGGAGGATTGGCTGGACCGGCTGTATTTGGAGGCTGATTGGGCGGGGTATAGTTATTAGGGTAAATAGGTCTCGGGCGGTTTTGCATGGGTGGGCGAAAGTTATTTTGTGTGGGTCGAGGGTTTTGAAACATGGGTTGAGTGTTTGGATAAAATGGTTGGGCATTTACTGGTTGGGTTTGGGTATTGAAAACAGGTTGAGGATACTGGGGGTAAACGGGTGAGGGATGTGCCAAATGAGGGAATCGTGGGTATTGAGAATGGTAATTTGGCTTGTTTTGGAACATGGGGTTGAAATTTGGGCCTTGATTTATCACGAAAGATATTTCTTCTTCTCTTTTTTCAGGTTTTTTCCCAACTGCTTTCTTCAGATTATTGTCATTTTGCAACGATTCAACTTGCAACTTCACAGCAGCCATGTCTACTACCTTTCCCCTCTTCACCCCTCTCTCAATAGCTTCTGCTTGCTCAATAACCTGGGTGAAAGTCTTTCTAATTGAGCCTACGATGGCCTGATAGTAAGGCGGGTTTTGGGCATCGATAAATAATTTTACCATTTCGTTCTCATCAATTGGCGGATTTACTTTAGCTGCCACACTCCGCCAACGCTGCCCATAAGCTACATAACTTTCTGAGGGCTTTTTCTTCAATTCTACCAGTGAGAATCTATCCGGCACCAAATCACAGTTAAACTCATACTGTTTGATAAATGCTCGGGAGAGGTCGGTCCAGTTTCAGATCTTTGAAAAATCCAACTTCAAATACCATTCTAATGCATCCTTTTCCAAACTCTCTCCAAATAGCCTCATCGGCAATTTCTCATCCCCGGTCGGCTTGCCCAACTTGTTGCAGAACATCTTAAGGTGCACTACGGGGTCGCCAGCACCGTTGTATTTAGAAAATTCTGGCACCTTGAACTTTGGAGGCAGTTGAGTATCAGGGAACATACAGAAATCATCATAATTCAAACCGCCGTATCGATCCAATTCTTGGCTCTCTTTGATGAAATCATCGAACCTCTCCAATCTTCGCAACAAGGCTTTTTCTGTCATGCCTAGATTTTCATCCCTATTATACGGCTCCACATCCACTCCTACTTGATACCCCGGGTCTAGCACAAACTGATGTGTGTTGAGGTTCAGTGGTGGTTGAGCGTTTAAAGTGAAATGGTTGGCTTGTTATGGGTATTGGGGTTGGTTCAGAGTATTTTGGGTATGTCTAGGACTGGGTGGGATTGGAATGGTCGTTTGAGGGTTTTGAGTGTTTGGGGATGGAGGAGGCATTTGTGTATTTTGGGTATTGAGAAGTGGGGTTTGTACTGGAACAGCTGAGGTATTGTTATTTGCATCTTGAGCATTTTCGCTCACATCAGATTGGGATTGCAGAAGTTCTCGAGTGACAGGCGCAGTAGAAGTAGAGCCGTTGTTGTTCATGTTACTGATGAAGTGGGCAATAATTTGGCTATGAGAAGATACTTCATGAGTCATATTATTCATCTTGGCCAGCATTTCATCCATCTGAGCCCTCAACGCTGTTAACTCTGAAGACTGATTCCCGACAGGTCCCTCAAATGATTCAGTGGGAGCACTCATGTTTATATGTAGCTGTCTGGTACGGGACCGTGTACGAATAGGGCTTCGGTGAAAAGAAGCTATGTTTTACAAATACCTTACATTTACACCAGAAAAAAGAAAGGTTTAGTCACCCCATTGTCATTGTCACTGTTAATTTTATCGTTGCAAAGAAAAAGAAAAAGACTAAAATTAGTAAGTATATAAATGATTCAGATGCATGTCTTAGGGGAGTGCCCTTATTATGCCAAGGGTAGGCCTAACATGATGCAACACTCTCGAAGTAGGGCCTATTTACCAAACCTGTACTTTTGAATCAGAAAAGAAGACCATTTTCATTGATAGATCTAAAATTTAAAATGCATTGTTTACATCATCTCTCGAAGGCGACTGTGTACAAGATCATTAAACCTCTTTACCCTATCTATCATAGCATTTTTTGACTCTCTAAAATAGGGATTTTTCATGCGTTCTGCTTCATCATACAATTCACTGCATTTCTTTTTCAACTCTTGATGCTTCTCTCTTGACTGCTCGTACAACTCTTTACTTCGTTCTGCCATTTGCTTGTTCAGCTCCATAGATTGTTTTAGTTGCAGGTTTTCTTTATCTTTTGCCTCGATGATGGCCATCAATCTTCTTACTTCCTCGGACGGTGCAACTTGCAATCTGTTCCCCTTCGAGATTCTGAAACCAATCTTTGTACTGAGGGGTGACCAAACCCATTTGCTTAGATTGTGGATCATAGACAATGTTGTCATCATTGGATAATGTGCCCCAAGCAGAAGTGATTTGGGTCTTCATTGGAACAGGGTTCGGACAAATTCCTTTATCAAAACTGATGGTGAAATTGGCTAGTTCGGGCATGGGTGGCAGGCTCTGAACACGTCCAAGCTGTCTGAGGAACCTCTTCGGTGTGTAAGCAGCAACGCCCTGAGTCCCCAACAACGGTATAAAGTCCGATGACTTTGTACGTAAAGCTGGCTTGAGGCAATCGGTCCAATCTAATACCCATCTGACTCTTTGATCTGGCAATGTCTTCAAGAAATCCAAGTACTCTGATGAATTCATCGGTCTGTCGTTCTTATCAACCCTCTTATGGTGAGTGACAATCCAGTTATATCCGACCAATGGCAAACTATCACGGACAGGTGAGCGCCTCTTGAAATGTTTCATGGCCCATATATGCAGAATTCGGTTTGACCCGTGAAAGAAATTATCCCCTCTTTGACAATTCGTGCATGAAATGAATATGTCTGCCAATACCGTTGGTACTATAGAAACTCTTTGGCCTCCAATACCAAAGAATAGATCGGTCATGAACTTGGTGGTCTTGAAGCCTATTCCTCTTGTCTCTCCTGGGGAAAAGGTAGATGCCGGCCATTACGAACCCGTACACCATTGGTCTCTTATGCTCCCATATCGTCTTGGATGCGAATGTGAAGTCCTCCATGTGTCGGTCGAACCCATCTCTTGCTGCGAACCGATCGAACAAAAATTTTACATCCACACTCTGATTCGACCCTTGCATTACAAATTCTTTTAAACCAATAAAATGACAAAATTCGGCTTTTCCTGAAGCAGTTGGAAACACTATTGATGTATGTTTCGTTGTCAAATTTAGCAAACCAGACATCCTCTTCAATAGTGACAGTCATCTCTCGATTCCCAACCCTGAATGCTGAGCAACTGGGATCCCATAGGTGAACCAGAGCTTCCACCAAACGTCCATCTACCTCTATATCTTTAAAATCGCCAATTGGTCCTAAGAACGCTGCTACTTGATTGATTTCACTAGAGGACATGAGGGTTGGCCATTTCTGAACTTCGGGTGGGACTGCCAACATCTGGTAAATACGCCGCGGACTTTCCATCTGAAGCATGTCACTCATATCAGATACCTTACCTACAGGCCCTACTTCTCGAGTTTTACAGAAAATTTAAACGTGAAATTCCCATAAAAGGGTTATATACCCGCGGGAAACAAGGTTGGCTTACTTCTAAAAAATAGGGTTTCCCTAGGCGGCATCCCCTTCTAGGGTTAATGCATGATGCCAGTTTATTAAAGCAGAACAAAAAGAGACGAAACTCTCGAAACGATATTATTAAAGAATCCTATCTACAATTATGCATGATGATTTTTTTTTTAATGGGTCACAAACTGTACAAAAGATTACTGATTTCAAATTTATGCATTTGCTACAAAATAGGTATGTATAGAAAAATAATATCTTTAAAAAAGAAGTTCGGGTTTGCAAACTCAAACATGGTGTATACAAGTCAAAAAGTCAGATTCTTATTTTTGAAAGTTAAAAATTATCATTATTAAATTATTGGGTATTTTGGGTTTACAAAAATAAACTTTTGTGAGAAGCTAGGAGATACTATACATTTATTTTCGAAAGAAACGAACTTGTAAGATAAGAAATATGAACATGCCAGAAACGGGTTAATTTCTTATAAGAGCACCATGCCAGGGCTCTTTATTCTACGGTTTATAAATGCAATTAAAACGAGAGAGAATGCGTTAGTTTTCAGCAATATCACATAACACATTGATAAAGCAAATAGCATAACAGTATAAAAAGATAAAGAGGGGTGGATTCCCTCCTCTCGTGCTTAGTGTACCTGATAGGGTAAGGTTGACTCTATTCTAGGTTATTCTACATGGATGCACGAGGTTGGGCTCGCTAATGAATCTAGACTCAATTAAGCTGTCGGTTCCCAAGCCTTCAGACTTAAGGACAAAGGTCATCAATTCCAAATCCTTTTGTCGGTGGCTCGAGTGATCCCCCAGACACTGCTACGTGCACATCGTGCCCCAGCCACGTGTCCGAGTGGATCTATTTTAAAGCCCAAATCTCTAGACTTGTGGACTCAAGCCGAGAGTTCGGGTGATCTCCCAAACATGATTACGTGCACATCGTGCCCCGCGCACATGCCTAAGTAGATCAATCCTATTCCTAACTGGGATGGGTGGGTGACAACCACCAAAAGATAAAAAGGGTTAAAATAATTGTATGCACGTATGATGGTGCTCCTTATGAGAGGAAGGAATGTAATAATAACACGCGTGGGCTCTAAGGGTGATTGACCTCTTCCCCAAATGTAGGCGCGGTTGAATAATACAATAACAAGTAAATAAATCATACATACATCACACAAGTAGCCGAGAGACGGGAAGTGTGCGAGATGCAAAAAGAAAAAACCTAAAAACCTAGAAAATAAAAATGCAATCCTAAGCATCCAAATGCAATAAAATGAAAGGGTTAGAAAAGGAAGAAAATGACTAAACCTAGTGTTCGGACTCACTAGTGATCCCCAGTGGAGTCGCCAACTGTCGCGCCCCATTTTTCGAAAGAGAACTAAAATGATAAATAATGTTGATAGATGTGTCGGAAAAAGGAAAAGGGAGAATTAAATGTGATTTTATGGTTATTTAAAAAAAGAGGTTGTGTTTATTTTGGAAAAAAGAAAAGCGTGTAAATTTTTGTAAAAAATGATTTTTTAGAAAATGCTTTGTAAAGGATGATTTGATAAAAACGCGACAAATAAACGCTTTATTTTTTTAAAATAAAAGAAAAAGGGCCTAAAATGAGACTTTTGGAAATGCGACGGTTTTTGGGCCCGAAAATAGAGTCTAAAAAGGGTTTTTTAGTAAAGAAGGAGTCGCCACTTGGTATTGAGTTTTGGTGTACCAAGTCACCCGAAAATATTTTATGAAAGGTAAGAAAATCAAGAATGATTTATTTAAAGAAATGGATTTTTGGAAAAAATAAGGAAAAACAAGAAAACCCTTTTAGACGACTCCAGGTCTTTGAAAAACAAGAGAAAAAGGTTCGGGAGTCACAGTTGAAGAAAGGGAAGGCAAAGGCTCGCGCCTAAGGCACCCTTTCAACCTAGCCGAAACTAGTTGCGAGGTTTAGTCTAAATTTTCCTAATATAACCCTAAGATTTTATCGCATTTGGATGCAACTATATGAATGCAAATCTAATCCTAAAAATGAATATCGTTAAGGGACAAAATATTCCATTGAGGTTTAGTCGGAATTATCGCATTAATTGCGAAACCCGAATGTAGACCTCGACGGAGTCACGAGTATAGGTGCAAAAATGGAATGCAAAAGAAAAAGGAAAATAGTAGTATAGATAGTAAGTGAACAAAGAAAGTAGGGATGCAACATAACGGCTATGGGGGACGAATGGACTCGTGACTAACTGTTCCTACTCATGGAGGGGGGAACGACATGTACGCCATCGCTTCCCACGTGAGTAGATGACTATTTCTTAGTCAAAATCACGCAAATGACCTAAAATTCTATGTGTGGTGGGATCTAAATGTTATGTACTAAACATTTGTTAAAAAAATAGATAGTAAGTGATAACATATATATAAAAATTATACAAAAATGAAAAAGGCCTAAAAAAGAGAAAAAAGCGTGTGTAATGGTCATGAGATGTGTCGCGCCCCATTTTTCGAAAATAAATAGAAAGTGTAAATAAGATGTCGGGAAAAGGGAAAAGGAAGTATTAAATGTAATGTTGTGGTTATTAAAAAAGCGTGTAAATTTTTGTAAAAACTAATTTTTTGAAAATGCTTTGTAAAAGATGATTCGATAAAAATGTGACAAAACAAATGCTTTACTTTAAAAAATAAAAGAAAAAGGGCCTAAAATGGGACTTTTGAAATGCGACGATTTTTGGGCCCGAAAATAGAGTCTAAAAAGGGTTTTTTTAGTGAAAAAGGAGTCGCCACTTGGTATTGAGTTTTGGTGTACCAAGTCACCCGAAAATATTTTATAAAAGGTAAGAAAATTAAGAATGATTCATTTAAAGAAATGATTTTGGCAAAATATAGGAAAAACAAGAAAAACCCTTTTAGACGACTCCAGGTCTTTGAAAACAAGAGAAAAAGGTTCGGGAGTCACAGTTGAAGAAAGGGAAGGCAAAGGCTCGTGCCTAAGGCACCCTTTCAACCTAGCCGAAACTAGTTGCGAGGTTTAGTCTAAATTTTCCTAATATAACCCTAAGATTTTATCACATTTGGATGCAACTATATGAATGCAAATCTAATCCTAAAAAATGATGTCGATAAGGGACGAAATGTTCCACTGAGGTTTGGTCGGAGTTATCGCATTGATTGCGAAACTCGAGTCTAGACCTCGATGGAGTCACGAGTATAGATGCAAAATGAAATGCAAAAGAAAAGGAAAATAGTAATATAGGTAGTAAATGATCAAAGAGAGTAGGAATGCAACATAACGGGTACGGGGGACTAATAAACTCGTGACTAACTGTTTCTACTCACGGAGGGGGGAACGACATGTACGCCATCGCTTCCCACGTGAGTAGATTGACTATTTCTAGTCAAATCACACAAATGACCTAAAATTCTATGTGTAGTGGAATCTAAATGTTATGCACTAGGTAGATGTTAAAATAGATAATAAATGATAAAGTATATAAAAATTATACAAAAATGAAAAAGGCCTAAAAGATAAAAATGTGTGTGAAATATCATGAACACGCGAGAAATGATCCTAATACTAAAATGATCTAAAGGCCTAGCATTGGACTAGCCTATTTTCTAAAAATTCTCCGCTAGCGTTGGACTAGCGAAGAAACCGGGATTAACCACAACTAGCGTTGGACTAGTGTGGCGACGATACACATATATAATGATAAAGCAAATAAATAAATAAAGCATAGATTGAAATAATAATCACATAAAAAAAAAACACATAATAGCACATAAGAGCGCATAACACATAAGCATGGTATTCTAGATGCAAGTTCCTAAGGAAAGCGAATAAAACACACAAGCACATAACACACATAGCACACAAAAGCCCTAACTATTACACCGAAGAAGCCTAATTACAATCTAAAAATAAAAAGGTAACCTATCTAGCCTATCTATTACATTTTCTATCTAAATACAAAATTTTGCTAAATAGAATATTACCTATCTATTACATTTCTTTGAATAATCAAAAATTAAATTCGAATAAATAATATGACATAAATAAATAAAAACTCTCACATGGATAAAAATTATAAGCACAAAACACGTAGAAAAACACATAGGAGCACGTAGGAGCACATAAAAAGAAATATTGGAAGGGTAATCGAGGTACCTCTCATTCGTAAACCCGGTATAAATGGCTACTAAAATGAACAAACATGTCAAAATTATCACTATTTAATAAATCAATCACTAATTGAATAATTTTCTACCGATCACTATGAACATGCTATGATAATTCAAACAATTATAGCAATAATAAACAAAATAAGAGAAGGAAAAATAATGATAACAATAATTAATCATTTAGGAGAAAAATGAAAATTGTTTAAGTAAAAATAAATTAGTAAATAAATAAATAAATAAAGCAAAACAACAAAGATAAAATAAAATAAAACTAATAATAATACTAATAATAATAATAGAAGATAAAATACAATAATACATACATTGAAATTTTAACACCTCAAATAAGAATTATTAAAATAACTAAAAGGGAAATAGAGAGACTAATTTGAACATTAATTAGACTAACAAGACCCCATTCTAGAACATTAATTATAAGTTTGATAAAAATAAATAAAGAAAATGTAAAAAGAAATAATTTAAAGCTTTGAGGACTTAACTAATTTTAATTAATACTTTTTTTTTTTTTTACAAAAATAAAATATTATAAGATTTGGATTAAAAGTGAAAATTTAAGCAATATTCTAAAGTGAAAAATGTAATTTATGAGGAACAAAAAGGTAAAATTATAATTTCAAACCCTAATTAAGATAATGACATAGTTTACAACAAATTTAAAAGCTAAAATGTAATTTTCAACAAGTATAATGCCCAAAAATAAAAAATTCCAGCAATATTTAAAGCCAAGAACACAATTTCAGCAAGCTTATTAAATAACACACAATTTTCAGCAAACATTTAAAGGCAAAATTTCAAGTTTTAGCTATTTGGAGAGCAAAATATAAATTCCAGCAACATTGGAGGACAATAAAGTAATTCCAGCAAAAATATAATGGCAAAATGAAATTCCAGCAAGGTTTAGGGCAAAATGCAATTCCAGCAAGGTTAGGGGGCAAAAATGCAAAATTCCAGCAACATGATGGACCAAATTGCAAATTCCAGCCATATTGCAAGGACTATAATAGAATTCCAGCAACATTTTATGACAAAAATGGAATTTCCAGCAATGTATAAGGGCCAAAATGCAATTTTCAGTAACATTTAAAGCCTAAAATATAATAAAGAAAGTTTGGGAGGCAAAATTGCAATTTTCATAAATATCAGAGGGTAAAAATGCAATTCCAGCAAAATCTAGGGGTCAGAATGTAATTACCGAAAAATATAGGGGTCAAAATGAAAAATTAAAAACGTAGGGGGGCAAAATTATAATTATCTAAAAGTTGAGGGACCTAAATGCAATTAATCGGGACCTAATTGCAAAGAAAATTAAATTATGGGGGTCAATCTACAATAAACAGAAATTTAAATGCACCAGTCAAACATTTCCAGGGCCACAGTAGCATTAATGAAAATATAAGGACTATAAAATAAATACCTATTATTAATTAAAAATAAATTAAAAAACTAACTAATCAAAACGACGTAGTTTTGAGTGAAACTACGTCAAAACGACGTAGTTTCACTAAAACTATTTTTTTTTTTTTTTTTTTACGTTTTCCAGACTTTTTTTTTTTTTTTTTTTTTTCCCCCCCAGATTTCCTTTTTCTTTTTTTACTTTTCTTTCTTCTTTTCTTCTTTTCTTCTTTTCTTTTCTTCCTTTTCCCTCTTTTCTTTTTCTCTCTTCTTCCTCCCCGATTCCCCTCTGCTTCCGGTCAGTCTCTCTCTAATTGACCCCCCCCCCAAATCATGCCAAAATCCCTTAAATACACCATAAATCCACAAACCTATATTTATCTAAATTTAATGAGCGAAATTGAAAGATGGAGAAAGAAATAATACCTGGGTAGGGCTGTTGATAGTGAGCAGGGGAGGGCGTTGCTGATGGCGGCGGTCCGAGTGGCAGCGGTGGTGAGTTGGCGGTGTCACTGGCGGTGCTCCGGTTGTTGTTGTTGTTGTTAATGCTGTTGCTGTGTTTTTTTTTTTTTTTTTTTTTTAATTTATGCAGGTGTGTGTATGTGTTTTGCAGTCTGTGTATTGTGTGTGTGTGTGCCTGTGTTGTTTTTGGGTGCAGTGCAGGTGAATGTGAAACTGGTGTGTGTGCAGGGGTGTAGTGGAATGTGTGTTTGTGGTATGTGATCTGCGTGTGTTTTGTGTGTGGTCTGTGGTGTGATGAAAATGCAGGTGTGTGTATTGTGTCTGGTGTGTGAAGGTGAATTGGATGTTGCAGGATGTGGTCGATGTATTTGTGTGTGTGTTTTTGTGCTTGTGCAGGTGATTTGAGTGAATCGTGCGTGTTGTATGTGTGCCTGTGGTGCAGTGAGGTGAGTGTTTTAGTGCAGTGTGAGCTTGTGTTTTGCAGGTTTGTGGAGATGGAGATGTCTGGTGCATGAATGGTGATTGTGTGAGTGATTTGTGTGAATCGTGTGTGTTGTATGCCTGTTTGTGTGCCTGTGTGGTGAGGCTTGTATGCAAGTGTGTGTCTGGTTGTGTGTGTTTCTGTGAAGTGCCGAAAGAGAGGATGCAAAATGTGTGTGTGTGTGTGTTTTGGGTTCTGTGAAGTCCGGATGAAGCAGTGCTTCTGTGTGCCTGTGTGTGTATGGTTGCTTGTCTGTGTGCTTGTGTGATTTAGTGTGTGAATTGTATGTGACTCAGTGTGTGTTTCTGTGAGCTCCAGGGAAGAAGGAGAGGGGGAGTGTGTTGTGTGTTTGTGTGATGGATTTTGCAGGGACAATGACCGAGAGAGAGAGAGTGAATTGAAGAGTGCTTGAATGTTTGTGTGTCTGTGAGTGTGTGTTTTGTGTATCGTGTGTGTTGTTTGTGTGTGTTGTTTTTGCTGCTGAAGTGAAGGCAGAGAGAGTAAGGGAGAGTTTCTGCAGGTGAGGGAATTGGGAGAAAGGTGAGTGCAAATTAGTGCAGATGTCAACTGGTGTGTGTTTGTGAAGAGGAAGAGAAAGAGGGGATGGTGAATCAAAACAAAATCCCCCAAAATCTGGTAGGTTGAGTGCAAATTGGGGGTGATGATGAGAAGAGGGATGGCCATGGGATGGAGTTTGCAGAAACTCTGCAGAAGCAACAGCAGCAGCAACGCTGCTGCTGTTCCATTCAGTTCTTTTTTTTTTTTTTTTTTTTAAGCAGCAAAGAGAAAACGAAAATAAAAATAAAAATAGAAATAAAATAAAATAAGACTACTTGAAAAAAAATTTTTTTTTCTCTTTTTTTTTTTTTTAATAAATAAAAATAAAAGAAGAGTTGAATACAATATTATAAGAAAGAAAAGATAAAATTTAGTGTAACAAATTAAAGGTTAGTTCAACATTAGAAAAATACAACTTAAAATAAATACTAAATGGTCTTAACAAAATATGTATATATATTTTATTTATTTATTTATTTATTTATTATTATTATTATTATTTTTTTTTTTTTACACAAAATTTATAAAATGCTCATAGACAAAATTCTCATAAAGAAAATCTTAAATAAAAAGTGCATTGGAAAACGTGCCGTTGAATTAAAAAATACTAAAATTTTAAATAAATGATGAATGACTCCTAAAAATTATTAAAATCATAAATAATAATAAAAATAGTAAAATCATGTATTTAGGAAATAAAATAAAATAAACTAATATTTACATAGTGAAATTACCATCTTGCCCCTAATACGACGAATTAGATATAATACGCGAAAAATGTACTCGACCCCCTGAAAAATGAAAAATACCACCTAAAATAAAGTAACATACCTATTTTTACCAAAGGTGTGTCAAAATTTGGTGTCTACAGCTTGCCCCTCTTTGTCGGGAATCTCGCAGAGATTTTAGACAAAGACGTAGACAACACCGAATTTTGACTCACCCAAAAATAAATATCTAAACATACAAGATGTAAGAATGTAAACAAATGAAAGAGTGAGAAAATGACCGAACTCTCCAAGAGCTGCCTACGTATCCCACATAAGGGAATCAGGTCAAAACGTAGTTCGAGTGGTGAAAGTAAAATTTTGGGCTGCCCGACTTGAAAAAATCAAATTAAAACAAAATATGAAACATCCAGTTTGTTGGAGAAGTGTGTGGCCAAGTTTGCTAGGATTGATGAAGTGCAAAGAAATTAAATATGAAGGTCCAGTTTGCTGGACATGCACCCAGTTTGCTGGGGTGAAATGCAATACAAAGTTTGGTTTGCCAAACTTGGAAAATAAACGTGAAAGGTCCAGTTTGCTGGACATGCACCCAGTTTGCTGGGGTGAGATGCAGCACAAAGTTTGGTTTGCCAAACTTGAAAAATAAACGTGAAAGGTCCAGTTTGCTGGACATGCACCCAGTTTGCTGGGATGAGTACAAGAAAATTAAACGTGAACGTCCAGTTCAGTTTGCTGGACATGCACCCAGTTTTGCTGTGGTGAAATGCAATACAAAGTCCGGTTTGCCAGACTTGGAAAAGTAAACGTGAAGGTCCAGTTTGCTGGACATGCACCCAGTTTGTTGGGGTGAATACAAGAAATTAAACGTGAAGGTCCAGTTTGCTGGACATGCACCCAGTTTGCTGTGGTGAAATGCAATACAAAGTCCGGTTTGCCAGACTTGGAAAAGTAAACGTGAAGGTCCAGTTTGCTGGACATGCACCCAGTTTGTTGGGGTGAATACAAGAAATTAAACGTGAAGGTCCAGTTTGCTGGACATGCACCCAGTTTGCTGGGGTGAGATGCAATACAAAGTTTGGTTTGCAAAAATTGAAAAATAAAACGTGAAAGGTCCAGTTTGCTGGACATGCACCCAGTTTGCTGGGGTGAGTACAAGAAAATTAAACGTGAAAGTCCAGTTTGCTGGACATGCACCCAGTTTGCTAGGGTGAAATGCAATACAAAGTCCGGTTTGCCAGACTTGGAAAAGTAAACGTGAAGGTCCAGTTTGCTGGACATGCACCCAGTTTGTTGGGGTGAATACAAGAAATTAAACGTGAAGGTCCAGTTTGCTGGACATGCACCCAATTTGCTGGGGTGAGATGCAATACAAAGTTTGGTTTGCCAAACTTGAAAAATAAACGTGAAAGGTTCAGTTTGCTGGACATGCACCCAGTTTGCTGGGGTGAAATGCAATACAAAGTCCGGTTTGCCAGACTTGGAAAAGTAAACGTGAAGGTCCAGTTTGCTGGACATGCACCCAGTTTGCTGGGGTGAGATGCAATACAAAGTTTGGTTTGCCAAAATTGAAAAATAAACGTGAAAGGTCCAGTTTGCTGGACATGCACCCAGTTTGCTGGGGTGAGTACAAGAAATTAAACGTGAAAGTCCAGTTTGCTGGACATGCACCCAGTTTGCTAGGGTGAAATGCAATACAAAGTCCGGTTTGCCAGACTTGGAAAAGTAAACGTGAATGTCCAGTTTGCTGGACATGCACCCAGTTTGCTTGGGGTGAAAACAAGAAAATAAACGTGAAGGTCCAGTTTGCTGGACATGCACCCAGTTTGCTGGGGTGAGATGCTAGTACAAAGCTTGGTTTGCCAAACTTAAAAAGTAAACGTGAAAGGTCCAGTTTGCTGGACATGCACCCAGTTTGCTGGGGTGAAAACAAGAAAATTTAAACGTGAAGGTCCATGTTTGCTGGACATGCACCCAGTTTGCTGGGGTGAAAACAAATAAAGTGTAACGTAAACTGGTCCAGTTTGCCTGGACATGCATGAAAAAGTTTTTTTTTTTATATTATTATTTTTTATTTTTATTTTTTTTATTTTTTTATTTAAGTCGAAAGGCAGCCCACAAAGCAATATGAAAACGTCCAATTTACTAGATTAATTCATGAAAAAGATTAAACTACTGAAAGCAGTTTACAAAGCATTTTGATTGATTGATTTTGATTGATTTTTTTTTTTTTTTTTGACTCTATGTAACATGTCAAAATCTATTTGAAAGAAATAAGTGAATAAATAAAACCTTATATCAAAAACTTTGCTCCAATATAAATCAAGTAGAATCAATTTGAAATCTATCCTTTAAAATTTGCCCCAGTGTAAATTTGAAATTAGTCCTTCCCAAGACGGGTTAGGACATGAGATATTAAAATCAATGTGAAGTCATTTTTTTTTTTTTTTAATTGCCCCAGTGTCAAGTTTAAACTTAATCTTTGACTGAAATAATACTCCACTTAGGCCATGGCTAGCAACAAAAAACTTGCCCCAGTCTTCTCTCTCTCTCTTTTTTTTTTTTTTTTTTTTATGGAATATAAATGACGAACTCATAATTTTACCTGCAGTCGGAAAACGAAAAGATGATTAAACAGTGTGCCGCCATCGTGTAATCCCTCAGGCTTTGTGAAACGGATAAACATGAGTTCTTGGCGCCAACATCTAATCCCAAATCCATCCCTGTGATCCATTTCTGACCTTTGCAATCCATCAGTATCCACCAATTGTCCTTTCATGATGACTTGCAAGCATCGATTGCCGTGATTTTTATGATAAATGAAGTGGATTGTCTTTTAACACAAATCTAATGGATGACTGATGCAAAACAATTTATTTGATTCAACCACCTTTATCTATTATATACTCATATATATGTACACATAAAAATTTTATGCAATCCTCATATTTCAATAAATTGAAGACAAAACTACAACATGAGGAAACAACAAATCACAACGAGTAAAAGTAAGTATAAAATAATTTTTTTTTGCCAAAGATAAGTTAAGAAACAAAATAATTTATTTCACGATGTTGAAAACAGGTTTTTGACCACGGATGTCACATTTGACCCTTTCGGATGTCATCAACCAGAGGCTTGATACTGCTAGAAGAAGAACAGCCATGAAGAGAAAACCCAAGCGAACATAGTCACCAGCTCTTCAGCTTCGTCACTTCTCCTTCATCTGGTTCCGTTTGTGTGCACAAGATTCCCACCTTAGTGCCCTTTCAGGTTTTCACTAAGATTTCCCCCTCCCTTTTTCTTCTTCTTTTTTTTTTTTTTTTTCTTTTTCTTATTTATTTATTATTATTATTTTTATTATTATTATTATTTTATTTTTTATTTATTTATTTTTTTTTGAGGCGCCCTTTCGGGTTTTCACCTTTGCAAACGAAGACATAGAACAACAATCATTCGAATCTTGAGTGGTCATTCCCCATTTCATTAAATCAGACTAGTATTTAAAAAATATTTGGCATCAGTAAGACAATCTTCCCTTGATAAACTTGGAATAGATATATTAACATCATCTGCCCATTTTGATTTGCAAATTTTTTATATCAAAATTACCACAAAATAAAGACGGAGGTCGGTAACATTCTCGGCTTTCAATATGGGGTCAGGTTAAGGTGTTCGAAAAAGTTAAGGCCGGAAAGCAGAATTTGTGAAAGGGTTGATTGTCTTGAGGTTGCATTTTCTCAGAATGAATTATTCCAACTTTTATTTTCTTACTTTTGCTCCCTTCTCTCCTTTTTCTCTTTTTTTTCTTTCTCTTTTTTTTTCTTTTTTTTTTTCACAAAAATTTGCCCCAGTTTATCACTTTCTCGTAGGGTTTTTTTTTTTTTTTTTTTTTTTTTTTTTTTTTTTACGAACGACCAACAAAACAAAACTTTGCCCCAGTGTGGGGTGCAACCATCAAATGGGTTATGAAACGAAATTTATACATTCTAACAGCTCAAAGGGGAAAATTAGAGGAGAAAAATGTTTAAGGAAAAAGAAAGAAGGCCCGCCTTTGATCCGTCTCTTTTCGCAATAATTTTGAAAGAAAATTTACTAATCAAATGTAAAACTTTTTTACCAAATCTGAATTGATAATTTGAGGAAATTCTTGACCATCCATCTCCGCCAGCACGAGACCTCCACCTGATAATACCTTCCTGATAATGAATGGACCTTGCCAATTTGGAGCGAATTTCCCTTTCGCCTCTTCTTGAATAGGAAGAATTCGCTTTAAAACCTTGTCTCCAATCTCGAATTGGCGAGGTCTGACTTTCTTCTGATAAGCGCGGGCCATCCGTTTCTGGTAACATTGTCCGTGACAGACGGCATTTACCCGCTTTTCGTCGATCAGTGACAACTGCTCATGACGTTCTCTGACCCATTCAGCTTCTTCCAACTGAGCATCCATCAATATACGCAAGGACGGGATCTCAACTTCAGCAGGTATTACCGCTTCCATTCCGTACATTAGAGAATAAGGAGTTGCCCCAGTAGAAGTCCTTATGGCAGTTCTATACCCCATCAATGCATAAGGTAACTTCTCATGCCAATCCCGATGTGTGTCAGTCATCTTTCGAATGATCTTCTTTAAATTCTTGTTGGCAGCTTCCACAGCTCCGTTCATCTGGGGTCTGTAAATGGCAGAGTTTCTATGATTGATTTTGAATTGTTCACACAACCCATCCACCATGTCGTTATTGAGATTTTTGGCATTATCAGTAATTAACGTCTCGGGCACTCCAAAACGACAGATGATATGATTTTTCAGAAAATCTGCCACGACTTTCTTAGTCACATGTCTGTAAGATGCAGCTTCGACCCATTTGGTGAAATACTCTATTGCCACTAAAATGAATCGATGTCCATTTGAAGCAGGAGGATCAATGGTTCCGATTACATCCATTCCCCACATCGAACATGGCCAAGGAGCAGTCATACTATGTAGTTCCGTAGGAGGAGCATGTATCACATCACCATGCATTTGGCATTTGACACACTTTCGAACAAAATCTACACAGTCGTGTTCCATAGTAAGCCAAAAATATCCCATTCTCATGATCTTTTTAGCCAACAAATGCCCATTCATGTGCGGTCCACACACACCGCTGTGAACTTCTTTCATCATTTGGTGGGCCTCTTCCTTATCAACACACCTTAACAGACCCAAATCAGACGTTCTCTTGTACAGTATTTCTCCATTCAAAAAGAATTTTGAAGACATTCTGCGCAAAAAGCCTTTTGAAACTGCATTAGCACCAGGAGGATAAGATCCAATTTTAATGAATTCTTTGATATCATGGTACCAAGGCCGACCGTCTGAAACTTCTTCTGCAACCCAACAATGAGCTGGCTCCTCTTGAAGTCGAATTTGGATGGGTTCAATTACCAATTCATCGGGATGTTTAATCATTGAGGACAAAGTAGCCAAGGCGTCTGCAAACACGTTACGTGTCCGTGGAATGTGCCGAAACTCCAAATTTCTGAACTTGGAGGCCAGACCGAGTAGACTGCAATGATAGGGGATGATTTTAGAATCCCGAGTTGCCCATTGCTTGAGCGTCTGATGTATGAGCAAGTCGGAATCACTAAATGCTATCAAATCTTTAACCTCCATCTCTAATGCCATCTTCAATCCAAGAATACAGGCTTCGTATTCGGCCATATTATTAGTGCAAGGAAAACATAGCTTGGCAGTTGCCGGATAATGCTTCCCTTCGGGTGAAACTAGAACAGCACCGATTCCAGCCCCAAAAGCATTTGAAGCGCCATCAAAGAACAATCTCCACCCCGAGTACTGCTCACTCATATCTTCAATTGCACCAACGAACAAGATTTCTTCATCTGGAAAATAAGTATTGAGTGGCTGGTAATCATTCTCTCTTGGATTTTCCGCCAAGTGATCTGCTATAGCCTGCCCTTTAATCGCCTTCTGCGTGGTGAAAACAATGTCAAATTCAGAAAGAATCATTTGCCATTTGGCCATCCGTCCAGTAAGCATTGGTTTTTCCAACAAATATTTCAAAGGATCAGAACGAGAAATGAGGTAGGTGGTGTGACTAAGCAAATAATGCCTTAGTTTTTGAACCGCCCAAGCCAACGCACAACAGCTTCTCTCCAGAAACGAATAATTAGCCTCATACGCAGTAAATTTCTTATTGAGATAGTAGATGGCCTGTTCTCTTTTTCCCGATTCATCATGTTGCCCCAAAACACATCCTACAGCTTCGTCAAGCACAGATAAGTACATAATCAGAGGTCTATCAGGTTGGGGCGGCACTAAAATTGGGGGATTCAACAAATAATCTTTAATTTTATCAAAAGCCTTTTGACAATCCTCATTCCATTTGATGGGTACATTTTTCTTCAACAACTTGAACAAAGGTTCACAAGTAGAAGTCAGTTGGGCGATGAACCTGCCAATGAAATTGATTCTTCCCAAAAAACTTTTTACATCTCTTTGAGTCTTCGGAACTGGCATGTCGCGAATTGCTTTGATTTTGGCAGGATCTATCTCGATGCCTCTCTGGCTAACAATAAACCCCAATAATTTGCCTGCCGGAGCTCCAAAAGCACACTTAGCAGGATTCAGCTTCAAATTGTATTTCCTCAATCTCTCAAACAATTTTCTCAAATCCACCAAATGATCCTCGACCCTCTTAGATTTGATTATGATGTCATCCACGTAGACCTCCATCTCTTTGTGGATCATATCATGAAACAAGGTGGTCATTGTCCTTTGATAAGTAGCTCCAGCATTTTTCAATCCGAAAGGCATCACCCTATAGCAAAATATCCCCCAAGGGGTGACAAAAGCAGTCTTTTCTCTATCTTCTTCTGCCATCAAAATCTGGTGATATCCCGAAAAACAATCTCCAAATGATACGACCTCGTGCCCTGCAGTATTGTCCAAAAGGATATGAATGTTCGGCAGAGGAAAGTCATCTTTCGGACTTGCCTTGTTAAGATCTCTATAATCCACACAAACTCGCACCTCCCCATTTTTCTTTGGGACAGGAACGGGATTTGAAAGCCAAATGGGATAATGAGACACCATAATGATTCCAGCGTTGAGTTGTTTTACAATTTGCTCCTTGATTTTGAGACTCATATCTGGTTTGAACTTGCGGGGTTTCTGCTTCACGGGTGAAATATTTGGATCAGTTGGCAATTTATGAACCACTATGTCTGTAGAGATTCCAGCTACATCATCATATGACCATGCGAAAACATCTTGAAATAAAGTCAAAAATTCAATCATTTCCTGCTTTTGCTTCTTATTCAAATGAATGCTGACTTTGATTTCCTTAACTTCTGTTTCATTGCCAATGTTAATGGATTCTGTCTCTTCTAGGTTCGGTTTGGGTTTCTCTTCATATTGTTCAAGAGTTTTTGACAAAGATTCATATTCTCCCTCGGTATCAATTTCGTTTTGAATTTCAGATTCCATAATTTCAAACTCATGAGAGATATCGAGATTGCAATCATCAACTTCTAGAATTGTGACATCCAAAGGGTCAAATGATTTTATCGATGGCCATCTGAAAAAGATAACACGCACACAAGACAAATAAAAGAAATTATTGAAAATTAATAAGAAAAATTCTTCATTGCTTCAAATTTAGAAATAAACGGTAAATCAATAAAAGACATCATCTTTATAGATAGGGATCTTACTCGAGGACACATTCATTTTGAAACTCTAGACCGAGAACAAAACATATTTCGACTTACAAGACATTGACATATGCAACAGGGACTAGAGTCAATAAACAAAAGCAAGCACTAAACAAAATATCCTAAGTAAGACCCTATCTAAGCATGAGTCTGAACAAAAGACAATCCTCTAAATTTACCGAAACTCCCTTTGAATTGGGAGATAATCAGCTGTCCAATTTTGAAGGGCACCCTCAGCGATTGCTGGAAATTCAGAAGATTCTGACGGGGTGACATTACAGATAGCTCCGACGAACAACTGAGATATACCCAATTCAATCCCATATGCAGAATTCTCTTCATCGAGATCAGATATCACCACCCCAGATGAGCGAGGAAAAGTATAGCACAATGGCGGAACATGCATCCCGGACCGCTTTCCTTCCTTTTCGGCAAGTTTTCGGATTCTCATCTCCCTCCTATCTTTTGCAGTTGGATAAAATCCTAATCCGAAGGTGTCTTTTTGCATTGGGAGCTCTATTGGTTCCAGACGTCCTTGCAGATTTCTCCCGAGACCCTTTCCTATCTCATAACCCCCTCGAATCATTTCTTTTGCCATCATGACACTGGCTTCAGATACATCTGTTTTGATGAATGATTCGTTCTTCACAATCCACCCCGTAGAGATAACATCTTCGACACGATGAGCAGAAACTGAAGGTTTGGCACTATCTCTCCTCTCTGAATTGGCATTAATCACCATAGCACAGTCATCTTCGGCAAATACAGTGATTAATTGATCATTTACAATGAATCTGAGCATTTGATGCAGCGAAGAAGGCACCAAGTTAGAAGTATGTATCCATGGTCTTCCCAATAGAACGTTGTAAGCACCAGAGAAATCCATGACTTGACAAGAAACCTGAAA